>PVJD01002060.1:0-45137 GCA_004026545.1 Mormoops blainvillei
GAAAGAAGTATTCCAAGTCATGAAAGGCAAGGACCTACATCCAAGAATACTCTAGCCAGCAAAGCTGTCATTTAGAATGGAAGGGCAGGTAAAGTGCTTCCCAGATAAAAGTAAAGTTAAAGGAGTTCATCATCACCAAGCCCTTATTAAATGAAATATTAAAGGGACTAATCTAAGAAAGAGAAGATGATCAAAAACATGAACAGTAAAATGACAACGAACTCACAACTATCGCCAACTGAACCTAAAAAAACAAAAACAACATCCTGGAAATAAAGGAACAGAATCACAGAAATGGAGATCACATGGGGGGTTATCAGCGGGGAGGGGGAGGGCGGAGAATCGGGAAAAAGGCACAGGGAATGAGAAACATAAATGGTAGGTACAAAATAGACAGAGGGAGGTTAAGAATAGTATAGGAAATGGAGAAGCCAAAGAACTTATATGTATGACCCATGGACATGAACTAAGTGGGGGAATGCTGGTGGGAGGGGGCATGCAGGGCGGAGGGGAATAAAGGGGTGAAAAAAATGGAACAACTGTAATAGCATAATCAAAAAATATATTTTTTATAAAGCAATAAAAACAGACTACATACTAAATGGTGGTATGCCATATAATGGAAATGTGTGGTATTGGATTTACAGTCTAGCTGTGTACTCTATGATGTTCACAGAATGAGACTGCCTACCAGCGCACTTCTCAGAACACGTCTTTGTTGTTGAGCAGCACATGACTGCATATACTTATGTATTGCTACAAAGATCATGTATAATTTAAATTTTTAAAACACTTCTTAAAATTGCTTAAAAGAGTTCTGAAATGGAGGTTCTTGGAAGCATTCCATCCACCCACTGCTCTCAAAAAAGTTACTTCCAGTTCAAGAAAAACAGAGTAGACCGTTCAGAATGGTGTATTGGTTGTGTATGCAGAAAAGTGTGTTAAAGCTATTAAATTATAATTTCATGTGCGCTGGCAATCAGTGGGGAAATCCATTTTAACAACTTGTATCCCAATCAGGGTTATTTCCCACTTACACCCACAAGAAAAGGGAGTTTGCATCAGTCCTCCCTTCACCTCAACATGGTGAAGAATACGGAAGGGGAGAATTCAGGGCTAGAGACACAGATCAGGATACTAAGAATTCAGATACCATTAGCAAGCCCAAGTGCTCTACAAAGTGAGAAAGTTCCCAGTTTAATAAGTGGAGCAGAAGACCAACGTCTTACAGGGAGTATTAAAGGAAAACAAAGCCTTCTAATAGCAATACAGTCAGCACTTGTTTAAAAATTACTTAAAGTGAAGGTTGAGGAAGGGCATAAGTCACCATAACGCCCTGTCATTATGACATGACAGTACTAGGACATGTCTTGGCAGCCAGATAAGCTTCCACAGAGCTTGGAAGAGGAGAAAACCAGGCTCACCACAACAGAGGCACTTTTCATGGTCACACATATGTAAGGTATTTTCAGCAGAAACTAGAAACTGGTCTCAGAACTCCTTTACCTTATAGTAACTGTAGCATATAAATTGCTTATTAATTACATAAAACAGTATTTTTAAAAGTATATATAAATAGAACGTTCATTTCATAGTTCTTTGATTCATTCAGTAAGCATGCATAGAGGGCCTGCCTTCTAGGTGTCCTGTTCTGTGCTGGGTACTGGGACAGGGATAAAGACAGAGCTCCTGCCTTCAAGGTGCTCACATGCCAGAGGAAAAGACAGAGAATTACAACTACCATAATACAAAAGCACAGAGTACTATGTGAACATATAAGAGAGGCCCCTAAGAATGAAGAGGGGGAAGGGGGCACTAACAGGGGAGCACAGGGTTTTCTGGATATGACCTTTGGCTAAGGTTCAAAGGATGAAAATGGATTAGCTAGGTGAAATTAATTAGATGAAAAAGGTCATTCCAGTGAAGGGAGCAGTTCATAGGTAACCAGGGAAATGTGGTAAGTGTGGCCCATCCATGGAGATACAAGTAGTTCAACTGGATAGAGCATATATGTACAATGATGAAGTGATGATGGATTGATCTAGAATGATAAGCAGGAGCCAGATCCTGAAGGGTTTTCTATGCCCTAAGGAGCTTGGATTTATCCTAAGGGCAATGAGAAACAAATGAAGAGTTTTAAGCAAGAAACTGCTTATGATGGGGGTGAGATCAGATGACAAATAATGACAATCCAAACTAGGGCATTACATGTAGGGTTATGAGGTGAAGACAGACTTTATAAAGATGTTTAGGAGATAGGATCAACTCTCAGGTTTACAGCTAAAGCAAAAGATTGTTTGGTGGTGCTATTTGCTCAAATGAGGAATGAAGAAAATGAAGAGGTTGTGGGTAGGCAGTAACAGAGAAGGAAAAGGAGGTAGATGATAAATTCAGGTCTGTATATGTGAGTTTAAGGTACCTATGAGAGCAGTTAAAATACTTAGATTTGGAAGATTGGGGGCATTACCCTAGACCCCATAGTCCTCAGCCTGGTTCTCCTCAGACCAAGCCTTTCCTAGTGGGCTAAGGGGACGTGACTACCCAGAGCTTACACCCTCACTTTCAGACCTGCTCCATTTCTCATTCCTAGGATTCCCAAATTCCCTCTGCAATGGCATGGGTCCACTTTCATACCATAGATGAGCCTTTTCCCCATGTCTTTCCTCCTGAGGTTGAACCTTGCAGCCATTGTGCAACATTCCTAGGCCCAGGGAGTGGTTAAAAAAGTGGCTGTTTGGGAGGAGTATGGACGGAGCTTGGAAATTCAGACCAAGATGTTCACACACATGGAGCTAAGAAGCCCCTCACAATATAAAGTGGAATAGGGGTAGGAAGAAAAAGGAAATGGGTCACGGATCTCCGTGTGTACTCTTGCCCTGGCTTTGCTTATGCTAGGAATGGGCCTACTATTGGGCATCTGGTAGGAAACTGGTTACGTGGATCTGAAGCTCAGGAGAGGGAGGTGAGATTTAGAGGTCCTCAATAACTAGGCTGTAATTAGAGTCCAAAAATGGGTGATATGGTCCAGGGATACCATGTAGCATGAGAAGAGTCAAAGACCAAGGACAGAACATTTAAGGAATATGCAGATGAAGAGAATGACTCCAAGAAAACTGAGAAGCAGTAGCTAGGAAAATAAGAAAACCCAGCAGTTGGTGATGCCAAAGAGACCCAGGAAGAAGAGAATTTTAAGAGATTAGTCAACACATTAAATGCTGCAAAGAGCTCAAGTCAGAGAAACACAATATGTGCGTTAGACTGGTGATTTTGACAAGGGTTTAATAGTGGAGTGGTGGTGTCAGAAATCAAATGTGTGTGGATTGAGGAGACAATGGGAGGGCAGCAAGTGGAAGCAGTGAGTATAGATAACTTCAAGAAGGCAAGAAGTGAGATACAGCGACAGCTACAGAGGCAGGTAGAATAAGGTAACAGTTTAGTGACAGAATTTCCTCAAGCTTTCATAAACTCCCAAGTTAGAGGACCTCACTGAGAACCGCTGGTTATAGACAGTTACCTGAATTGGATGGACTCTACCTGACCCTAGAGTCAAGTTTCTGGGAACCATCGTAGGTAAGGGGGTCCTCATTCACCTCTCCCAACATGCGGAAGGGGGTGTCTTTTAAACACGACATGCTTCTGCTTTCGTGTACTGCAGGCCACACCAACAGTCTCTAACAACGACAGCAACCATTCAAGAATTAAACAAATTCTTAGGCCAAGAACAGTACAGAACTAATCTATAGTCCTTGACTTGACAGTACATGTAATGGAGTGCTAGAGTGGCAGAGCCAAAAGGAAACTTAGAAATTATCTACTTTACCCCCATTAGTATAGGTGAAGGTTTAGCAAGTTAACAGTGGATCCAATATTGGGACTTGGGTCTCCATTATTTACATGTAGGGGGGATATTAAGTCCCAGTTTGCCTGGAAAGGTCCTAGTTCATGTCCATTACTGTTATAATGATTAGTATCACCCCCTTTTATTCTCAAATATGTTCTAGTTTAGACAACAAATTCTAAGTCACCCTATTTATATAGTATAGTGTAGGTTTAGGCAAGCCCCAAATTAATAGCTACTTAAAATAAGATTATTTTTCTTTTTATGTGATCTCAAAGGTTTAAGTGTCTTAAAGTCTTACATGTCAATTTATAAGTGAGGTAATGTACACGAAAGCAGATCCCAGACTCTAAAATGCTAATAAATCAAGGAAAAATAACCTTGGCAGGTCCCAGGAGCTCCCATGATGGGAGAAGCAGCAGTGGCCAGGCAGCCAGATTCACGAAGGCTCTCATTGGGCCAATGCCCCAGGCAGCTGACTGGCACCCACCCCTCCTCCATGGTGCCCAAGAGGAAGTTCCGCTCTGCTGAGGGGGCCCGTAAAGGAAGATCTCCAGAGGAGATCTGCAAGGTTGTCAGCTAAACCCACTTCTTCAAAAGTGGAAACAAAGCCAAAGAAGCTGGAAGGAAAGGATAAATCCACAGACAAAAAAGGGCAGGCAAAAGGAAAAAAGGAAGCAAAGGGAAAACAGGTTGAAGGGGCCAACCCAGAAAATAGAGATGTACCTACAGAAAACGGAGAAACTGAAAATGAGGAGAATCCAACCTCCAATGAAGCAGGAGAGAAAGAATCCAAGTCTGATTAATGTCATATATTATGTCTTATCAGAGGTCCCTATCTCCTTTCTTGTACAGTCCAGAGGAATATTTTTATCAACTGTTTCATAAATGCACATTTTTAGCAGCTCTAGAAAAAATTTTGAGGGAATTCCACCTCATCCCATCTTAAGTGTAAGTGCTTTTTTTTTTAAAGGCAAAAATTGAAATGTCTGTGTGTTTGCCCTTAAAACAACCAATAAAATCTCAATTATGAAAGAAAAAAAACTTTGGATTAGGCAAGAATTTCTTAAATATGACACCAAAAATACGAGCAACAAAAGAAAAAATAGATACATTGGACTTCATCAAAATTAAAAGCTTTTGTGCTTCAGATATATAAGAAAGTGAAAAGACAACTCACAGAATGAGAAAATATTTACAAATCACATATCTGATAAGGGTCTAGTATCCAGAAAAAAGAACTCAGAATTAAGCAACAAAAGATAAACAACTCAACTTAAAATGGGCAAAGAACTTTGATAAGCATTTTTCCAAAGATGATATACAAATGACCAACAAACACATTTTTATGTACTCAACATCACTAATGAGTAAGAAAATGCAAGTCAAAACCACAGTGAGGTACCATTTTGTACATGCAAGGATAACTATAATTAAAAAAAACAAAACTGAAAATAAGTGTTGGGGAAGATGTGGAGAAATTGGAACCCCTGTGCATTGCTGGTAGGAATGTAAAATGGTGTAACTGCTATGGAAAACAACTTGTTAGATCCTCAAAAGGTTAAACATAGAATTCCCATAGACCCAACAATTCTATTTCTAGATATATACCCAAGAAAATTAAAAACATATCTTCAAACAAAATTTTGCACAAGAATGTTCATAGCAGCACTATTTACAATGGCCAAAGGTGGAAACAATCTAAATATCCAACAAAAGAATGGATAAACATGGAGACAGAAAGTAAGTTAGAGGTTACCATGGGTTTGGGGAAAGGGGAAGTGACTGCTTAATGGATATGGGATGTCTCTAGATTTGCCTATTCTAGACATTTTTTATAAATGGAATCAAACAATATTTGGTCTTTTGTGACTGGTTTCTTTCAAAGATTTTGTTTATTTATTTTTGGAGAGAGGGGAAAGGAGGGAAAAAGGGAGAAAAACATCAATGTGTGAGAGAAACCTTGATCAACAGGGATGATGCTCAAACAACTGAGCCATGTTCCAGTCAGGGCGGTCACTGGCTTCTTTCACTTAGCGTGTTTTCAAGGCATCCATGTTGCAGCATATATCAGCACTTCATTCCTTTTTATGGCCCAATAATATCCCATTGTATGGATACATCACATCTTGTATACACACTCATGTACAAGTTTTTGTCTCAACAAGTGTGTTCAGTCCTCTTGGGCATATATCTAGGAGTGGGATTGCTGGATCATTTTTGGTATTCTGTGTTTAACTTTTTAAGGAACCACCAAACTGTTTTCCACAGCAGATGTCTCATTTTACATTCCCACCTGAGGGTTCTGATTTCTCTATATCATTGCTAACATTTATTTCCCATTCTTTTTTTTTTTTTCTAGTCATTCTAATGGGTGGGAAGTAGTGGTATCTCATTCTGGTTTTAACTTGTGATGTTGAACATCTTTTCATGTGCTTATTGGCCATTTGTACATCTTCGGAAAAATGTCTTTTCAAGTCCTTTGCCCACTTTTGGATTGACTTGTTTGTCTTTTTGTTGTTGAGCTGGAGTTTCTTTTTGGAATGAAAATGTTCTAGAATTAGATAATGGTGACAATTGTACCCTTTAAAAGGTTGAAAGGGTAAATTTGATGTTATATGAATTTTATCTCAAAATTTTAAAAAGAATAATATACATGATGCACAGTGAATATCCAGTTTTTTAAAGAAAAATAAATTCTCTCACTGTTCACATTGTCATTACAATTATTTTGCTCACAAGAACAGAAACTCTCTCCATTGATAGACTCCATAAATTTTATCATGGAAGTCAATGGGGAAATGGATTTATCTCATAGAAACTTGCTTTCCCATCAAACTTGGTGCAATTCTCCCATCACATTAAACAAAAACTCCCCGTATAATTAAATTAGATTCGTCAAAGGAACACTTCATGTGCTGGCTAAAATCATCTGAGAATTGTTTTCCCTTCCTGTCATATTGGTGAAATCAACTTAGGCATGAAACAGTAACCTGCGCAGTACGCAGGGGTCCTGAACTACAGCAGATGAGAAGGGAATGGAAGGGTTACCACAAGGGGTCTGTGGTCCACCCAGACACAGCAACAAACTTCTCTCCATCGATTCAATGTCCTCTCTCCTGCTATACCCCTCCAAGGACACCCTGTAATCATTATCTCTTCCTTGGTTTTCTCTCTCAAGCTCCTTTCCCTATATCTAAACTAGAGAGAATTGTCTTTTTTTTTAATGGACAAGAACAGGTAATAAGCATAAAAAACAAGGGGGAGCGAGAACCGTGCTGGGCAGTAGGGGAAGGTGTGTTGCCTGTTCAAAAAGACTAGCCAAGAGAACAGACAATTGTCACTGATGTGGCATAGCCTCCTCAGGCATGAAGCCCCTCCCAGCTCCAGCCACTAAGCCATGGTGTCCTCCCTCCCCTTTCCCTCCTGGGATACTCTGAGTGAAACCGGATCAGCAACAATTGGCCTTTTCAAATGCTGCCGCTCAGCTGCCACTTCATGTTCTGGTCCCAGGGCTTGAAACAGGAATGCCAGCTTCCTGCCTCCTTTCAGGTTACCAGGAAAGCCTAAGGTTTTGTGTGCAGACACAGAGGCTCCAGATTTTCCTCACCTGGACCTGTGCATTCCCCACGGCACAAATAGGTAAAGATTGCAAGTTGCAAATCTCCATACCCCCTTGTTCTCCTCCTCTACCACCATGTATCTTCATGCTGTATCCTGAGATATCTGATGTTTCCCCTGCAAGAGAAGTGCTGGAAAAAGTGAGAAGTAAATCAGAAATCTGATAGAGCTTACTACTATCTGTGCCATTCTAAAAAAATTAATAGATTTTTGTGTTCTCCAGGAGGCAACTGCCTCAGGTCAATCAACACCATGACCCCAGTGCTGCCTTCCACTACCCTCCTTTTAGCGTTCCACCACCATCTTCTGCCTCGTATTTCTGGCCAAAACCATCACAGCCACTCCTTCCCCTGCTTAAACACAATCCCACTAATCTTTATGTACACTTTGCTAACTTATCAGTTCATATCCTCCAACAACATAGCCGTTAGACCTGCCACCTTTAACTGAGCATATTTCTGACACTCTTAACAATTCCACCAAGATGTTGTTACAGACTCCAAAATTTTCAGATCTGTTTCTTATCTAATGGTATAATAATGGGACACTCAGTTATGGCCAGCCTACAAGAAATCCTTATACTTCTACTTGTGTTTCTCCTTTCTTATTATCATAATAGAATGTTTTCTAGGTTACTTAGGACAACTCATGCCCTACTCTCTAGAAGTTGCCATGATCATCACTCCAGACTTTCCTTAAAGTGCTGCCAAATAGGCACAGAGCCAACTGTTCTGTGTTTTCTTAGAGTCTGTATCTATTTGGCATTCATTGACCAACTACATTAATTGTATTTTCTGTTTTCTTGATGATCTGGCATTTATGAGCCTTACAGACCCTTCCCAGGGCCTTCCCTACAGAAAGCAAAGGGCATGGTCTAAAGCACATTTTTCATATGCAGACCAACCAATCCAGAGTCTATGCCCAACCCCCACCATCTCCTTATCTAACTCTTACATACCAAGCAAATGTTTCTCCTTCCCAAAACACCCCAGGATCAGGTACCAGGAAACTAGAGACACCCCTGTGCCCAGAGCCTCTGAGAATTAATCAAATTACCCAGTCCTAAGATGTTGACTTGCCTTTCCTTGTCTTTCCCATGGGAACCAAAATAAAGGCTCTGGCCTAGGCTTTTCTCTTGCTCCTGTCTTCTGCCACCTGTCCAAAACCTGGCACATCCCCTGTGGCCCTGCAGGGCATGCAGTGACCTCTCTCTGGGATCTGTGAATATAATAAACTTCTTTCTTCCAAGCTTCATTCTTGTTTCCTCCTGTGGCCTCACCAACTTTACCGTATCATAGCCAGCATACATTCTGAAGACAGGCAGGAAGTGTTACCCTATTTCATGGTTGAGAAAACATGGACTCCTGGAGCTTAAGTCACTTACTAAGGATCATACAGTGAGTAATACAACTGAGATTTGAACTTGATAACAAGATCAATGGAAAGACAAAACTTAAGATATCATACTTTCCAGGCAAGGGAGCCCTGTGTTCATTTGGCAACAGTTTTTCCCAGCAATACTTTAGCAGGTCTGGTACACTTTACACTGAATATATGCAGAAGGTTTTGATTGGCTGTAACAGAAACAGGGAAAGATTCTGAATTGCTCTAACAGGTACAAGGGAAAATTCTGATTGGCTCTTACACCAAAGCTGAGCAACTTCAACAAAGGCGGTTCATTCTGACCTCCTACTCACTGATATGAGGTTTTTCTTAAATTTTTTAAAATTTATTTTCTATAGTGGTAAAACATACGTAACATAAAATTTACTACTAGCAACATTTAGTACATTCACAGTGTTGTGCAATTGTCACCACTATCTAATTCCAGAACATCATAGCATCCTGGAAAGGAAACCCCATATCCATTCCCATTCCTCCTCCTCCACTAGCCTGTCAATCACTAATCTGCTTTTTGTCTCAATGGATTTGCTGACTCTGAATATGTAATATAAATGGGATTGTACAGTAAATGGTCTTTTGAGTCTGGCTTCTTTTACTTATAATAATGTTTTCAAGGTTCATACATGTTTTGGCATACATCAGTACTTCATTTCTTTTTATGGCTGAGTAGTACTCCATTGTTTATCCACTCATCAGATGATGGACATTTGGGCTGCTTTCACCTTTTGACTGTTATGAATAATGCCGCCGTAAATACCCATGTACAGATCTAGGAGTGTGATCGTTAAGTCAGGTGGTAATTCTATGTTTAAGTTATTGAGGAACCAACAAATTGTTTCCCACGGCGGCTACACCATTTTATATTCCCGTTAGCAATGTGTGAGGGTTCCAATTTATTTCCATCCTCCCAAACACTTTTTATTTTCCTTTAAAAATTATCATTATTATTATTATTCTAGTGAATATAAAGTGATATTTCATTGTGATCTTAATTTGTATTTCTTGAATAAATAATGATTTTGAACACCTTCTTATGTTCTTTTTGGTCATTTGTTTATCTTCTTTGGAGAAACACCTATTCAGGTCCTTTGCTGATTTATTAATTGGGTTGTATGTCTTTTTGTTGTTGAGTTGTGAAAGTTCTTCATATATTCTGAATACTAGTCTTCTTATCAGGTATGTGGTTTTTAAGTATTTTTCCCTGTTCTACATGTTGTCTTTATATTCTCTTAAAAGTATCCTTTAATCTGCAAAGTTTTAAATTTTGATGAAGTCCAATTTATCTGTTTTTTCTTGCTGTGTTTTCGGTGTTGCATCTAAGAAACTGCTACCAAAGATTTGTTTCAGTGTTTTTTTTAAGAGCTTTATGGTTTTAGCCCATATATTTATGTCTCTGATCCATTTTAAGTTAATTTTTGTAAATGGTGTTAGGTAAGAGTTCAACTTCTCCTTTTACATGTTGATACCAAGTACTGTTTGTTGAAGAGACTATTCTTTCCCCATTGAATGGTCATGCCACCCTTGTTGAAAATCCATTGACCATATATACGAGGTGTGTCCAGAAAGTATCTAGCCATGTACTATGAAAAGTAGACATTTATTGAAGAAGATACAAGATATAAGAAACATTGTACATAGGACAATGATGCCTTGGTGTCCCCTTCAAAGTAGGCACTTTGGGACCTCACACAGTTCTCCCAGCATCTCTTCCACTCTTGAAAATGCTATGAAAAATCCTTTGTTGGAATCACCATCAGCTGCCCCATCATATTTTCCTGAATCTCATTGACAGTGTGAAATCTCTTCCCTTTCTAAGGTGATTTTAGTTTTAGGAAAAGCCGGAAGTCACAGGGTGCCAAATCTGGGCTGTAGGGGGACTGAGTCACCTGGTGATTTGATGTTTCATCAAAAAACTCTTCATATGACATGATGCATGAGCGGGTGCATTGTCATGATGACACTGCCAATCACCAGTTGCCCATAGCTGGCCATTTTTGTCATATTGCATCTCTCAACTGATAGAGAACATTGAGGTAGTTCTCCTTATTAATCATTTGGTCTGGAGCGGCGTACTCATGATGGACAACACCTTCCCAATCAAAAAACACAGTTAACATGATCTTGATCTTGCTGCAGCTTTGCTGCATCTTCTTCTCGACCATCTTTGAAGCATTTGTACCACACTTCTATTTACGCTACACTCATTGTATTGTCCCTGGAATGCTTCTGAATCATGTTTCCTTGGAGGCATGTTCGAACTTAACGCAAAATTTGATGCAGATTCATTGCTCTACTCGCTCAGTCATTTTGAATGTGACAGCCACACAGAATGTGACAGCCTCACTCAGTGGTATCTACCACCCCCACTGACTAGTACAATGAAGCCATCATTGTTCACACATGCACATTCCAGTCCACTCTCCATGGCTGCCAAGTTACATCAATGTCACACCGTTCTCATTATATTAACAATGGCTGGACATTTTCCAGACAGATCTAGTATATCCATTTATTTCTGCACTCTGAGTTATATTCCATTGACCTAAATGTCTGTCCTTATTCCAGTGCCGTACTGCTTTGATTATTGTAGCTTTGTAATAAGTGTTGAAATCTGGTAGTGTGATTCTTCCAACTTTATTCTTCTTTTTCAGCAAAAATCTTTGCAACATCTCAGTCTTATGATTTAAAAGAACAATATTTCTCAGCATAGTCCCTGATGTTGATATAATTTCAATGAGCATGATTCCTAATATTATGCCCTTGATACTCATTTTTAGAAGGAAGACTTTTTTTTTTGTTATTTTCAGAATATCCCCTTTGATTCTTTTTTTCATAAATTTTAAAAAGATTTTATTTATTTATTTTTAGAGAGAGAGGAAAAGAGAGAGAAGAAGAGGGAGAGAAACATTGATTGGCTGCCTTTCACACACCTGCAACTGGAAACGAGGCGTGCAACCCAGGCATGTGTCCTGACCAGGAATCGAACCAGCAATCTTTCCTTTTGCGGAATGACATCAACCAACTGAGCTACATGGGTCAGGATTCCCCTTTGATTCTTTTTAATCTAAGTAAGAAGAGACCACAAAATTCTGATTTATGTTCCTAGATCTTCACAGCTGTGTGTATTCTTTCTCTGTGTCCAGTCAATCATCAGGTATTTAAATAGATTTGATAACATAGTGGATCCATTTTCCTTCTCCGCAATGTCATTTGATGAATTAATTTTCATAATAGTGGCTGCACAGTAGTTTTAAAACTCTGGAGTTCTAACATCAGATGACTCTGATGTAAAGATGTCTATTGGAAATATAAGGAGGGTTTGAAAATCACCTCTAACCCATAATTCAAGGTTTTCCAAGACCTAACCATGAGAACTGATTCCAAAAGGGAGGGAAATTTTGAAAACCAAGTAGTTCACTTTTTAAATTCTGTGTGAAGACCTTTCTACTTGAGCAGAAATACTTATCTAAATATACAAGAGGAGGTATTTGCCAATGGACAGACACCACCTTATTCAGCCAAGTAGCTAAGTCTTATTCTATAATTCAATGCCATGATCACCATAGGAAGAAAAACATTGTATATAATGTTCAAATGCAGAAATACCAAACCAAAGAGCAAAAGCACTCACAAAGAGTTGGATAATAATTTTTTTGACTCCTCCTAGATGATATGTACTTGAACAGGCATATCACTGAGAGCAGCTTAAGTCATTAGAGATACTATCAGAGAGCGGAAAATATTAAAATCTAAGAATGGCATAAAATACATTCCTATATTTTAGGCTCCTCACTCCCTTTAACATCCCCATTGTGTAGCAATATTCCTTTTGAATAAATACAAAAGCTCAATCTGTAATTTTGTTAAATTTATATTTCTTAGATGACTGGGAACTAATATAACAAAATAGGTCTGAAGTGATATATTTAGTAACAAAAGGGTGTAGTTAGTCCTGCTGTTACAAGATAGTAAAAAACTAGAAAAATTCCTGAGCAAGTGGAATAGGGAAACCGAGACAAGAAAATTGAACAAGGTCAAACAGTTTGAGCAACTCAACAGTCAGCTGGTGAATTGCAAGACCTTATCTCCCCTAACCAAGTGTTACTGAAAGCAGGTCCTAAAGTGTTTACTGAAAGCAGTAAATTGGCTACCTGCTAGTACAAAAGCCAATACCCAAGAGGCAGGTGCTTATGTAAAGGAAAGTGGTTTAATGCAGATGCCGCCATCTGGAAGGTAGGGCACTCACATCTCAAAGCCCATCTCCTGGAAGACTGGGGACTCATGTCACAATGCTCATTTCCACATTTCAGTGGAGGCAGAGGTTTTATAAGGAGGGAGAGGGAGACAGAAAAAATGATCAAGGAAGGGGTTGAAAAGTCCCTACATGCAGACTAGCACAGTCCATTCCAGTAAGGCAAGTGATGGTCCAGTGTGCATTATCCTGGTTTAGTCATCCTGGCTTCTGAGCTTTCTGTTGTCCTAGACCCATGGTTGAAGGTCACCAAATTTCCTGGCAATGGGATGCTTGAAGGTCAGAGCCTGTATCTTTTGAGCCATTAGTTCCTAGGATTCTTATACAAACATGCTGTTCATCTATAAGCATGTTAGTCAGAGGCAGCACTTACAGACACAGTGTCAAAGGAATGGGGTGGGGGTGGGGTTGCAATTTTCCACCATTACAATTTTCTACAGTTTCATAAGGACACTTGAGAGAGAATGGTTCATACCTCTCCTCCCTAACCAGAGAATATATATCTTAAATCTCCCTAGTCTGGGAAAATAGAGAACAGAGACCCAATTAATGCCATTTGTGCCAACTAAACCCAAGGGCAGATTAAGTCAGGGGAACAAATAACAAACAAACAAAAAAACAAAAAATATTAAAAGCCAGTTAGACCTATGATAAAAGTAAAACAGTATAGCAGCAAAGAATATTCCCAGACTCCCCTATGTGCTCATTTTCATGCAACAGTATATTTAAAATACACCTGGAAAGCTGATGAATATTCCACTGACACCACCCCCTAAGATTCTCACCAGCAGAAAAAAGATAAAAAGCCCTCAGGACAGAGACTCATTGTGGGCCAACTCTAGAACTCACCCATGCCCCTTTCCTGGAATGAACTTTTTATTTTCTCCTAGACTTTATGGTCCCCACAAGACTTGCAGCCAGGGAAGCAGTGGGCAGCAGCAGCTCGACCAGGACTTATCCCCTGTTTCTGTTTCCAGGACTCCCTTTTCCTCTCACTTCTCAGTGAACTAAAAGAAGCCCCACCTTGGCTCACTCCTTTCCAATAATATTTCTAGGGAGTCAAAGCAGAGCACCACCTAGCCTCTCCTCTTGCTGCTTCTGCTCTTAAGTCCTTCCTTTGTTTCACTGTCCCAAGCTTTAATAAACATACCCTCAAAATCACCTGGACTCCTGTTGTGAAATCTTTCCTATATGACATCAAGAACCCACACACTACAGGCTGGCCTGAGGCAGACCCACTCCGGCAAGTCCCTGTTAGGTAACACTGCCAGCACAAAGAATTTTTTGGTCAATTAGTTGAGTGTAAAAGTGTTATTGGTATTTCATGTGATGTGGTCCAGTTAGCAAGATTTTATATTACATGGCTTTACAAAAACCTGTGAACCTTTGTAACAGGTATTTATGTCATATTTACAAGAGTTATCTTAACACAAGGCTATAGATCTAAAATATTTTTGAACTATTATAACTAGTTATTTTCCTCAATATAATCAGCCCATATAATATACATTTTTCTTCACTAAAATTATTAATTGTGGACCAGTCAGAAACAGAAATTAGCCCTGGCTGGTGTGGCTTAGTGGATTGAGTGTTGACCTGTGAACCGAAAGGTTGCCAGTTTGATTCCCAGTCAGGGCACATGCCTGCATTGCACACTAGGTCCTCAGTTGTGGGCAGACAAGAGGCAATCGATGGATGTATCTCTCGCACTTCAATGTTTCTCTCCCTCTTTTTTTCCCTCCCTTCCTCTCTCTAAGAATAAACAACAAAAAAGAGGAATAGAAATTTCCATAAATGAGCCTTATCACAATTGTAGCTGGTGGCATTTTTAATAAAATACTTTAATAAAAGAGATCTAATCAGTATTCTTGGAGATAAATGATAAATCCAACAAATTAAATTTCCTTTGGTAGCTACTGAATGTAAAAAATGAGGTATCTCTATCTACAGAGTCAGTCCTAAAATTAGGATGGTCAGAAAAATTAAAAATTAATTATTAAAATAGTTAAAACAATATAGATGGTAAATTAGTAGCCCTATTTACAGGCATGATCTTTATTTTTTTAAAAAAAATTTTTAGTGAGAGAGAGGATGGGGGAGAGAGAAACATTGATTTGTTGTTCCACTTATTCATGCATTCATTGGTTGATTCCTATTATGTACCCTGGCTAGGGATCAAACCCACAACCCTGGAGTATCGGGACAATGCCCTAATCATGATCTTGATTAAAAGGTCTTGGGTTTGAGCTGTCTACTTCCATGAAGTCTCTGCCTCTGCACTAAAAACTCCGTGGAGACCCTGACTTGGTCATTGAGTATAGCCTGGCAAGTGTCTGGGGGTTATTGAGACTTTTTGATGTTCCTTCTAGGAGACTCAGTTTCTGATCTATAAGTTGTAGCAGGAACCTTTAGGCAAGTGTAAGGAAACAAAAGAGAAATTACTTGAGCCTGATAAGACCAAAAGGCTCTGGTTAATTTAATTTAATAATCAATAATACTAGACTTAGGAAAGTGGAATCCTCTGTTGAGAATAATAGACACCAATCTATAAAGATTTAGTCACACATTTATACCACAAAGTGTTATGATAACTGTTCCAAATTGAAAATGGCATTTAAACCTGGAAACAAAAATTGTTCATCAATCTGTGTTTGGCTATTGTTTTGGTTGTTGCAGGTCAACATGACAATGTCTATTCTCAAAGAAAATAGTGCATTGTCCCTGAAATGTACTTATATTAATATCAAAACTGAACTTCTCTTTTGATGTGTCAGATTTAGCTTATTTTCATCCGGGTTTGGAAAACAAAAAAGTTTTCTTAATAATTTAAGTTCAATAAAATCTGGAAATCACACAACCCCTTATTTTTTATTATTTTCCCTTTCATAAGAAGCAAATTTCTCAGCCAAGTTGGAGACATAGGTAGATATACTTCTTCTTCGCACAACCAAAAGAAGGACAACTAATTTAAAAACAAAAAACAACCAGAACTGCCAAAAAATCGAACTGTGTGGAAGTCCAATGACCAAGGAGGTAAAGAAGAAACATTCATGCAGACTGGTAGGAGGGGCGGAGATGGGCAGCCAGGCAGAGGGGACATGTGGCAAGGTGGCAACTGGCAGACTGGGCAGCCCCACATTCACATGTGGATAAACCCAGAAGAACCACTGGGGAGCCAGACAGACCACACAACCCAGGGTTCCAGTGGGAAAAGA
Organism: Mormoops blainvillei; assembly: GCA_004026545.1. NCBI lineage: Eukaryota > Metazoa > Chordata > Mammalia > Chiroptera > Mormoopidae > Mormoops > Mormoops blainvillei. The sequence continues at coordinate 16,331 of PVJD01002060.1, forward strand.
AAGCTTCAAAACTTCTGGCTGTAAAAACCTGTGGAGGCTGCAGCGGTGGAAGAAATTTCCAGTTTCACAGGATAGTCCATTGGAGGGGCCCATAGGGCCCTAGAATGTACACAAGCACATCCACCCTGGAATGAGCATCAAGGCAGCACCTCAAGGGCTCAGTTCACTTGTGCAAAGAGGGGGAAAGTAACTGAAAGTGGGCGAGAGCCAAGCAAGCGGCATTGTGCCCTCTCTGATGACTCCCCCACATATAGCACCACAACGCAGCAAAGTGAGTTGCCCCGCCATGGCAAATACCTAACAATATAACATGCACAGAGACAAAGAAATATGGCCCAAATGAAAGAAAATATCAAAACTCCAGAAAAAGAACTAAACAAAATGGAGACAATCTACCACATACAGAGTTCAAACACTGGTTATAAGGATGCTCAATGAACTTAGGGGAAAAGTAGAAGAAGTTAGTGAGAACTTCAACAAAGAGATAGGAAACATAAAAATGAAGATTGAAAACATAAAAAATAACCAGTCAGAAATGTAGAATATAATAACTGAAATAACAATACAGGGAACCAAAGGTGGAGTTGATGAAGCAGGGAATCAAATCAGTGATTTGGAAGACGAGAAATTAGAAAACACCCAATCAGAACAGCAAAAAGAAAAAAAATTTAAAAAGTGAGGCTGGTGTAAGGAGCCTCTGGGACAACTTTAAGCCTATCAATATTCACATCATGGGGGATGCCAGAAAGAGAAGAGAGAGACCAAGAAATTGAAAATCTATTTGAAAAAATGACTGAAACTTCCCTAACTTGGTGAAGGAAATAAACATAAAAGCCCAGAAAGTACATAGCCTCAAAGATGATGAACCAAAAGAGGCCCACACCAAGACACATTATAATTAGAATGCCAGAAGTTGAAGACAGAATCTTAAAATTAGCAAGAGGAAAGTAGTTAGTTGCCTACAAGGGAGCTCCCATAAGAATATCAGCTGATTTCTCAACAGAAACTTTGCAGGCTAGAAGGGATTGGCAAGAAATATTCAAAGTGATGAAAAGCAAGGACCTACAGCTAGACTACTCTACCCAGCAAAGGTATCATTTAGAATCAAAGGACAGATTGAGATTCCCAGACAAGAAAAAACGAAAGGAATCTGTCACCACCAAACCAGTATTACATGAAATGTTAAAGGGTCTTCTTTAAGTCAAAGAAAAAAAAAAAGGGGTCAAAAATATGAATAATAAAATGGCAATAAATATATATCTATCAACAATTACTTTAAATGCAGATAGATAAAATGCTCCACACCGAAGACATGCAGTGGCTGAATGAATAACAAAACAAAACCCTTACATATGTTATCTATAAGAGACTCACTTCAGTGGGTCTGAAGCTGGGTTTCCAACTCCTTGAGAGTTAGTTTACTTCTGGTTACCTTCACTTCCAGGATACAGCTAGTAAGGGGTATCAGTCCAATTATGGAAGATTTATCAGGATCACTCATCTTGGAAAGCCCTAGGCTCCAACTTTTATCTCCCCAAGTCCTGCAAGCCTATCCCTGCTTAGCTTCCCAAACTTGCAACCACCTTTTCTGTAGTTTGCAGAAGTGACCCTAAATGCCACAGAGTTTCTGTCTTCTCCCAAATCTTGGCAATTCTTTTCTGCCTTATTAGCTCTTTAATGCCTCAAAGCAGATCTTAAAAAATGATTCTGTCCAGTTTTTCTAATTATCCTTAACAAGCAGATTGACCCAAATTTCCTAGTCTGCCACTACTGAAAGCAGAAATCTTTCACCTGTTATGCAATTTAGTGTTTAAAGGGCTCCATAACTATTTTTTTAACCATTGTTTTTGGATAATTGGCCACAAGCTGTTTCTTAGTCATTAAGATTGAATTGGTTATTCTTTGTTCCTTTGAATCTCAAAATATTTACCAATAAAAACTGCAGAAAAGTAAAAAAAAAAAAAAGAAAAAGAGAGACTCATTTCAGATCGAAACACACACTTAACACAGACTTAAAGGGATGGAAAAGGAACTTCAAGAAAATAGAAACAAAAAAGCTGAGATAGCAATACATATAACAATGAAATAGTCTTTTATTTTTTAAATTATTGATTTTATTGATTATGCTATTACACTTGTCCCAATGTTCCCCCTTTGCCTCCCTCCACCCAGCAGCCCACACTCCCTCAGGCAATCCCCCACCATTGTTCATGTCCACAGGTCATGCATGTAAGTTCTTTGACTACTCCCTTTCCTATACTGTGTTTTATATCTCCATGGCTATTCTGTAACTATTTGTATTTCTTAATCCCCTCAACTATCGCCCATTCTCCCACTCCCCTCTCCCATCTCTTTATCTTTAACCTTTGGCATTTTAATTATGATGATTCTTGGAGTGGGACTCTCTGCATCCATCTTGTTTGGGACTCTGTGCTTCCTGGACTTGCATGTCTATTTCCTTCACCAAATTTGGGAAGTTTCTTTCATTATTATTTCAAATAGATTTCCAATTTCTTACTCTTTCTCTTTTACTTCTGGCACCCCTATGAAGTAAATGTTGGATTGCTTAAAGTTGTTCCACAGGTTGTTTACACTATCCTCGTTTTTTTGGGGGGTTCTCTTTTCATATTGTTCTGATTGGTTGTTTTTGCTTCCTTAAGTTCCAAATCATTAATTTGATTCTCAGTTTCTTCCATTCTGCTGTTGTTTCCCTGTAAATTGTTCTTTATTTCAATTAGTGTATCTTTCATTTCTGACTGGATCTTTTTCATGCTGTTAAGGTCCTCACTAAATTCCTTAAGCATCCTTATAATCAGTGTTTTGAACTCTGCATCTGATAGATTACTTATGTCTCTTTTGTTTAGTTCTTTTTCTGGAGTTTTGATCTGATCTTTCACTTGAGCCATGTTTCTTTGTCTCCTCACTTTGGCAGCCTCCCTGTGTTTGTTTCTATGTATGAGGTGGAACTGCTTTGACTCCATGTCTTGGCAGTGTGGCCAATGTAGTAGGTGTCCTATGGGGTCCAGTGGTACAGCCACTCCTAATATCCAAGCTGGGTATTCGAGGTGCTCCCTTCATGTGGGCTGAGTACATCCTCCTCTTGTAGTTGAGCTTTGGTTGCTGTTGTCAGATCAATGGAAGGGTTTTACCCAGGCTATTCGGCTGCAAGGATTAGCTGTGACCACTTACCACCAACCTCTACCCTCTATGAAGGATCAGCTATGTAGGGGCAGGGTGGTGGTATTCTGATGTGATCTGTAGCTTGTCCACTGGGTGTGCTGGCCCTATGATTGGTTTCCCAGGTGATGCAGGCCAAGATCAGCCCCCACCTGTGTTTTGCCCGGGGCCACCCCACCTGAGTTATAAAGCAATCTGAGATGGTTGCTATGTGTGCTGGGCTTAGAGATTCCCAGGCAAAGCCAAGCTGTGAATCTAGGCTGCTAGTTCCGGGCCTGGGACTCACTAAGGTCAGCTGCTGCTTGTTTGAGAGGATTTAGGGAGTTCTGAAATATGAGCAAAAGCCAGCCGTTGAAAAGTAGGTTGGGTAGGCCTGTAAGTTAGGTGGGGTGGAGTTTCTGGGGATCTCCAAGGCAGGTCAAACAATGTTAACCAGGTTGATGGAATCTTAGATACAGCACCAGTCTGCCAGCTCTGTGAGGGGGAGGGTTTAGAAAACGGACAGTGGCCTCTGCGCATCTTGACTACAGACACCTCAGCCTCCCCCTGTATGCCACTGGTGCCCCTAAGCCACAACCTTGGCACCAGAGCCCAGAGTAAGTCTGAGCAGGTGAGTCCCTGTGTTGGTTCTTTAAGAGGAACTGCTTGGGGCACCAAAGCCTCTTCCACTGACTCAATCCCCGCTGGTTTTTGCAGCCAGATATTGTGAGGACTTATCTTCCTGGCAGTGGAACCCTGGGCTGGGGACCTGGTGTGGGGCTAGTACTTCTCGCTCCCGAGATATCCCTCCTGAGTTTTTATCCACCATACGTGGGCGTGGGACCAGCCCATTCCATGTCTTCACCCCTCCTCCCAGTCTGGATGGATTTGGTTTAATTCCATAGTTGTCAGACTTCCATTTAACTCGATTTCTATCAGTCCTGAGCAACAGTTCTATTTCTTAGTTGTAATTTCGTTGTGGTTGTGCAGAGAGGTGAGCCATGTCTGCCTACACCACCATCTTGACCAGAAGTCTACAAAATAGTCTTTTTTAAAAAGGCTCTAACAAGAGACAAAGAAGGAGCCAGCAACTTGACTTCTGAGTTTTTATCTGAATAAACCCACAATGCTAAATTGAAAAGACATATGCATCTGTTCATTGTAACATTATTTACAGTAGCCAAGATATGAAAGCAACCTAATTGTCTACCAATAGATGAATGGAACCTTGGTCGGGTGGCTCAGCTGGTTGGAGTATCATCCCATACACCGAAAAGTTGTGGGTTCAATCCCTGGTCAGGGCCCATACCTAGGTGCAGGTTTGATCCCTAGTCAGGGCACATAAGGGTGGTAACCCATGGATGTTTTTTCCTCACATCAATGTTTCTTTCTCTTTCCCCCTTCATATCTCTCTCTCTCTCTAAAATCAATAAACATATCCTCTGGTGAGAATTTAATTTTTTTTAAAAACGTAAATAGATAAAGAAGACATGGTACATATACACAAAGGAATATTAATCAGCCATCAAAAAGAATGAAATCTTGCATCTGCAACAACATGGATGGACCTAGAGAGTATTGTGCTGAGAGAAATAAGTCAGACAGAGAAAGACAAATACCAGATGATTTCACTTATACGTGGAATCTACAAAACAAAATAAATGAACAAGCAGAACAGAAACAGACTCATGGAAACAGAGAACATTTTTTGTGAAAAAGGAAAAGAGTCTTTATTCAAAAGCTACACAGTTTTGGAACTGGAATAACAGCTTTCCACATGCATTAGTCACTTAAGCCTAAAATCTTAAGCCCTTGAATTACAGCTTTAATCACTCAAGCCTATAAATTAAGGCTAAAATCTTTAACTCCTGAGTTGTCTTAATCCCCTTGTTAGTTTTTAATTATCTTATTTCTATCGGGTTAGTTTACAACTAAAATAACATAAGATACAAAAGCTACACAATTTTGGAAGGATACCAGGCTTCTGCCTTAGAGCCTGTCCCCCCTAGAACACCCAAAGAAGAATAACCCTACCACCCATTGCCAGGCCAGCCTGATCCTAGGCTGTGCACAGAGTTTCTTCTCCCATTTAAAATACCAGCCTTTGGGAAATGCAAATGGCTACAGCACTACCATCCAGGCATTCTCAGGGAAGAAAAAGAGAACCAGTCACAGAGAACATTTTGAAGGTTGCCAGAAAAGAGGGAGTTAAGGGGATGGGTGAAAAAGGTGAAAGGACTTAGAAGTACAAATTGGCAGTTAAAGAATAGTCATAGGGTTATAAATCACAACCAGGGAATATAGTCAGTAATATTGTAATAACTATATGGTGCCAGATGGGTACTAGATTTATCAGGGTGAGCTCTTCATAAGTTATATAAATGTCTAATCATGAGGTTGTACACCAGAAACTTATATAATACTGTACATCAACTGTAATTTGAAAATACAAAATACTTTTTAATATTAGCAAACCGAATTCAACAGCACATTAAAAGTGTCATACACAATAGTTAAATGGGATTTATCCCTAGAATGTAACGATTGTTCAATATATGCAAATCAGTAAATGTGATATACCACATTAATGAAATTAAGGATGTAAATTATATAATCATCTCATAGATGCAGAAAACATTTGACAAAATATAAAATCCTTTCACGATAAAGATCAACAAATTGAGTATAGAAGGAACATACCTCAACATAATAAAGACCATATATGAAAAGCCCACAGCTAACATTATATTAATTGGAGGAAGATGAAAACTTTTCCTCTAAGACCTGGAATGACACAAGATGCCCACTCACCACTCCTTCCCGACATTGTGCTGGAAGTCCTAACCAGAGCAATCAGACAAGAAAAGAAAAAAAGCTTTCAGATTGAAAAGGAAGAAGTAAAAATGTCTTTGTTTGAAGATGATATAATCTTGATATTCCTACCAACATCAAGATTTAGCATACAAAAATATAGGATGTCACACTGACCAGTGTGGCTCAGTGTGTTTGAACTTCATCCCATACCCAAAAGGTTGTGGGTTCAATTCAAGGCACATACCCAGGCTGCAGGTTAAGTCCCCAGACCGGGTGCATATAAACCCCAGTCCAGGTAAGTACAATCTCCAAGCAGGCTTACAGAAAGGTAACCAACCAGTGTTTCTCTCTCACATTCTCACATCACTGTTTCTCTCTCTCCCTTTCTCATTCTCTAAAAGGCAAAGAAAATATGTCCTTGGGTGAGGATTATATATAGGAGGTCTGTCCAAAAGTTATTTAACCATGTACTATGAAAAAGAGACATTTATTGAAGAAGACATAAGATAAAAGAAACATTGTACATAGGGCAATGACACCTCAGTCCCCTACAAAGTAGGCACCTTGGGACCTCGTGCAGTTCTCCCAATTGCCATCAGCTTCCCCACTGTATTTCCTGCATCTCATCAATGGTCTGAAATCTCTTCCCTTTCTAAGGTGATTTTAGTTTTGAGAAAGGCCAGAAGTCACCAAATCTGGGCTGTATTGGGGCTGAGTCACCTGGGTGATTTCATGTTTTGCCAAAAAACTCTGCACGTGACATGATGCGTGAGCAGGTGAATTGTCATGATGAAGCTACCAATCACCAGTTACCCTTAGCTGCAACCTTCTGAATCATTCCAATAGTTTCTGCAGAGGAAGGTTCAAGTTTAATGCAAAATTTTATGCAATTTCATCGCTCTACTCGCTCAGTCATTTTGCATGTGACAGCCGCACGGTACACATGATGACATCTACTGCCCCCACTGAGTAGTACAGTGAAGTCATCATTGTTCACCAATGCACATTACAGTCCACTCTCCATGACTGCCAGGTTACATTGATGTCACACAAACCATTTTCATTATATTAACAATGGCTGGACTTTTTCTGTACAGGCCTTGTGTGTGTACCCAGTTGAATTTAGATTTCAGATAAATAATGAATTTTTTACTATAAGTAAAAATATCGCATGGGACATACTTACAGTAAAAAGTTATTAAAGCTCTTGAGGACCAGCCTGGGTAGGGACTTACTAGACCTGTGCTTCTGTCTGTTCCCTAAAAAATGCTCCCTCACGACAATCAAAACAAAAATTACCAGGTGTACTGGCAAATATGTTCTCCCATTCTGTGGACTGTCTTTTTATTTTGTTGATTATTTCCTTTGCTGTGCAAACTTTTTAGTTTTATGCAGTCACATTTATTTTTTCTTTTGTTTCCCGTACCTGGGGAGATATACCTGATAAAATATTGCACGAACAATATCTGAGATTTTGCTGCCAATGTTTTCTTCTATGATTCTTATGGTTTCAGGTCTAACATTTAAACCTTTGATCCATTTTGAATTTATTCTCATGTGTGGTGTAAGCTGGTGGTCTAGTTTCATTTTTCTGCATGTATCTGTCCAATTTTCCCAACATCATTTATTGAATAAACTATCTTTACTCCATTGTATGTTCTTGCTTCCCATGTTGAACATGAATTGACTACAAATGTGTGGGGTTTTTTTCTGGGTTCTTTATTCTGTTCCATCAATCTATGTGTCTGTTTTTATGCAAGTCTCAGGCTGTTTTGATTACTATGGCCTTATAGTTTAATATTAGGTAGCATGATTCCTCTAACTTTGTTCTTCTTTCTCAGGATCACTGTTACTATGCAGGGCCCTTTGTGCTTCCATATAAATTTTTGAAATATTTGTTCTAGTTCTGCGAAGCACATCATTGGAATCTTGATAGAAATTGTGTTAAATCTATAGATTGCTTTGGGTAGTATGGACATTTTAATGATGTTAATTCTTTCTATGCATTAACACAGTATGTACTTCTGCTTATTTGCATTTTCTTCTATTTCTTTCTTCCAAAACTTACAAAGAACTTACGAAATTCAATACCAAAACAACAAACAGTCCAATTAAAAAATGAGCAAAGGATCTGAATAGAGACCTCTCCAAAGAGGACATACAAATGGCCAATAGACATAAGAAAAGATGCTCACTGTCACTAATCAACAGAGAAATGCAAATTAAAACCACAATTAGATATCACTTCATGCTGTCCAAATGGTTATTATCAGTAAATCAACAAACAAGTACTGGTGAGGATGTGCAGAAAGGGTAACACTTTTGTACTGTTGGTGGGAATGCAGATTGGTGCAGCCACTGTGGAAAGCAATATGGAGATACCTCAAAAATTTAAAAATGGATCTGCCTTTTGATCCAGTGATCTGACTTCTGGGGATGTATCTTAAGGACGCCAAAACAGTAATTCAAAAGAACATAAGCACCCCTATGCTCATTGCAGAGTAATTTACAATTGCCAAGATATGGAAGCAACAAAGTGTCCATCAGTAGATGAGCAGATAAAACAACTATGGGACATTTACACAATGGAATACTATTTGGCCATAAAAAAGAAGAAAATTTTACCCTTTGTGATAGTATGGATGGACCTGGAGAACATTATGCTAAGTGAAATAAACCAGTCAGAGAAAGACAAACACATGTGATTTCACTCATATGTGGAATCTAATGAACAAACTAAACCAGGAAAATGAGGACAGACTCATACATAGAGAGCAGGATGACAGCTAGTGTTGGGGAGCGGAGGTGGTGGAGGGATTGAGCAAAAATGAAAAAGGGCTCATTGACATGGACAACAATGTGGTGATTGCTGGGGGGAGGGGAGTATAAGGGGACTAAACAGTAATGAAAAAAATACAATAAAGAGTAAATTAAAAATTGCCAAGGAATGAAAAAATCATTCGATGATGACAAAAGATAAACAGGTTTAATAAAGGGCTGCCCAATGAATTCTATAAAGTTTTAATCTAAGAGATAACCACAAAGGAGCTTAGTATATCCTAGGATAACAAAATATAACAATGAAACTTAACAGCAATACTTGAAGCTCAATAACATACTCAGCAGCAAATTGGAAGTTATCAATAAAGGGTACATAGTAGGTCAGAATTGAATGCTCAAGAATCGGGGGTCCTGTGGAGTTGCCACCATGTGGGGTCTTCATTTTGATGCAACTTTAAAATAAGGCCAACTGAAAGACAAAGCTGTATGTATTAAACTTCCCAAGCAATATGGACCCACATTCATTTGGAACTAGTCTTTCCCAAAACTGACTTTAGCCAGTTTTATATATTATATTGAGTATGCACAGAAGATTCTGATTGGCCCTCACAGAAGGGGGAATCATTTAGATAGTCCTGTAGACCAAATATGAATAGCTTCAACATCCTGTAAGGCTGAGTTAGCCTGGGCTCCTGGTCCCTGATACGATTTTTTAAAATTGAGATATAGTATATATACCATAATATTCACACTTTTAAAGTCTCCAATTTAGTGGGTTTCTACTATATTCTGAAGTTGTGCGACCATCACTACTAATTCCAGGTCATTTTTCTCATCCCCACAAAATACTGTATACCCATTAGCAGTCACTCCCCATTCCTCCCTCCCTTTAGCTCCTGTCAATCAGTAGTCTTTTTTTTTTTATTATTATTGATTTTGAGGGAGGAGAGGGAGGGGGAGAGAGGGGAACAAGAGAGAATTTGTTGTTCAACTTATTTATGCATGTGTTGGTTGATTCTTGTATGTGCCCCAACTGGATATCCAGCCCACGGCCTTGGCTTAATGGGAGGATGCTCTAACCAAATGAACGACCGGGTCAGAGCCCCTGGCAACTAATAATCTTCTTTCTTTTTCCATATACTTACATATTCTGGACATTCCATATATAGTAAATTGAATCGCATAATATGTGACCTGCATATAATATTCTGGCTTCTTTGGCTTAGCATAATGTTTTCAAGACTCATCCATGTAAAAGCATTTATCAGTGCTTCATTTTTAAAGGCTGAATAATATTCCACTGTGGATATACCAAATTGTGTTATCTGTTGATCAGGTGATGAACATTGGGATTATTTCTACTTTTTTGTCTATTATGAAAAACATTGTTATAAACAGTCATGAGCAAGCTTTTGCATGGAAATGTTTCTTTTCTAAATCCTCAGCTGAGTATATGTTTATTAATTTTAGAGAGAAAGGATAGGGGAGAGAGAGAGACATCGAAGTGAGAAAGAAACATCAATTGGTCGCCTCCTGTATGTACATGGACCAGGGGATCAAACTCACAGCCTAGGTATGTGCCCTGACCAGGAATCAAACCCACAACTGTTTGGTGTATGGGTCGAAGCTCCAACCAACTGAGCAACCCAGCCAGGGCTGGACATATGTTTTAATTCTTTTGGTTTATATAACTAAGAATGAAATTTCTTTTTTTGATTATGTTTTATTGATTGTGCTATTACAGTTGTCCCAATTTTCCCCCTTTGACTCTTCTCCCAGCACCCCCACACCCTCAGGCAATCCCCACACCATTGTTCATGTCCATGGGTCATGAGTATAAGTTCTTCAGCTACTCCATTTCCTATACTGTACTTTAACATCCTGATGGCTACTCTGTAACCATCTATTTGTACTTCTTAATTCCCTCACCTCTTCACCCATTCCCCCACACCTCCCACCCATCTGGCAACCATCAAAATGCTCTTTGTAAGCATGATTCTGTCTTTGTTCTTTTTGTTTGCTTAGATTGTTTTTTATATTCAACTGTTGATAGATTTTATGGTTCATAATTTTGATCTTCTTTTCCTTAAATAAGTCCCTTTAACATTTCATAAAATAATGGTTTGATGATGATGAACTACTTCAGTTTTTTCTTGTCTGAGAAGCTCTTTATCAGCCCTTCGATTCTTAATGATAGCTTTGCTGGTGGAGCAATCGTGGCTGGAGGTCCCTGCTTTCCTGACTTAAATATTTCTTTCCAATCCCTTCTAACCTGCAAAGTTTCTTTCGAGAAATCAGCTGACAGTCTTATGGGAACTTCCCCATAGGTAACTCATTGCTTTTCTCTTGCTGCATTTAAGATTCTCTCTTTATCTTTAACCTTTAGCATTTTAATTATGATGTGTCTTGCAATGAGTCTGAGTAGGTCTGTGTGTTGGTTCTTTGAGAGTAACTACTTGGGACTACAGAAATTTCTTCTACTAAATCAGTTCCCACTGGTTTTTGCACCCAGAAGTTATGGGGACTTATCTTCCTGGTACTGGAATCTTGGTCTTGGGGGCCTGGCATTGGGCTGGTACTCCTCACTCCCAACATATCCCTCCCGAATTTTTACCCACCACACGTGGATGCGGGATCAGCCCATTCCGCATCTCCACCCTGCCTACCTGTCTAAATGGATGTGGTTTCTTTAATTCCAGAGTTGTGGGACTTCCATTCAACTTGATTTCTGACAGTTCTGAGTTATTGTTGTTCTTTAGTTTAGTTGTAATTTTGATGTGATTTTGCAAGGAGGCAAGCCATGTTTTTCTACGCCTCCATCTTGACTGGAAATCTATGAGTGTAATTTCAAGGTCATATGGTAACTCTATATTTAAACTTTTAAGGAGCTGGTTTCCAAAGCAATAACATCATTTTACAATTCCACAGCAACGTATGAGTGTTTCTTTTTGCAGATGCTAAAATATATCATGCTCCCTTAAAAAGACACTCAGAAGCCTCCAAAATGAGGCAGGCACAGATTATTCATGTGAACTTTTACAAGGGATAACTCATTCCATCTTCATGCGTACTCTGACAGCTACAATTCTCGCAGTGGGAATACTACAACAAGAAAAGTTTCAGAATTGTCTCTGACTTACCAGAAGTCACATATGGCTCCACTTCTGTTCTGAAAGCCCAAAAAAATAGTTTAAATTCATTGACTGAAGCTGTCACAGATAATCAAACAGCCTGTGATTTCCTCTTGGTCAACCAAGTCTGGGCTATAGCAAACACTACTTGCTGCACCTATGTAATACTCCAGGGAAAATATTAAAAGCCACCTGACTCTCTACAAAAGGCCCAGATGAATTCTGGGGCATGTTTTGATTGTTTGGATTTTAATAATTTAGGTCCTTGGCTCCTAGGCCTATCAAAACACTAATAGTAATTTTGATTCTGATAATTGCCTATGTTACAATTGGCCAATATAGCCTGTCCAGAATCTTAAGTACTAGTAGGGCAGCCATTGTCACAACAGATATTCCAATAATTCATCCTACAACAGAAGAAGAAAAGGTTAATCCTTATTTAATTAGAGACTACGTTCAATTATAGAAGTGGATGTTCTTCTTTTTTTTAAAGTCAGATTTTTAAAAATTTAATACACTCTAATCAAATAGTAACAAAGTAAATACACACTTTGAAAAACAGGCAGCTATCCCCCTATATCCAGAAGAAAATTAAGTTAAAGTTTCTACATGGTAGAGGGGAGAAAATCGCTGATGTCTATGGCTATACAATTCATGGGCAACTTGGAAATTTCTAAAGCCATTTCCAAAAAAAGCATGGCAACAGGCAGGGACACAGCTACTTCAAAGGATAACATATCCATATCTACATGGTTTTATTAGCAGGGATTGGATTGTACCTGTATAGCATGACATTCTTGTCTTTACCCTTAAAGGAAAAGACAGTCTTTCCATTTGCACCAATATGAAGTATTTCTGAAGTAAGACTCCCTTAAAATGGATTACTATAGTACTCATTCACATGAGAGTTCATACATGTAGTAAAAAAGACAAATACAGGACGTCATAGTCACTTTTCTTAGCTGATTTGATTACTTGCATAAAATGAAGGATCAACACTTACAAGCATATCTGATCAACAAAACCCCTAAGTAAATCAGAATGCAAAACATAAGGTGTCCAAACTAGACTCAGATCACCAGACATATAAAACTGAAACTAAGTCTGTGTTAGTTTCCTTCCCCTTCAGTACTCCTCCATGGAGTTCTTTCTCCATTACTAGTGTTTGGACCAAAAAGAAAGGAATTTTAGAAGATAAGGCATTCTGATAAAAATGTTACTTCAGCCTCCACTTTGGGCATTTAATTTTTAACTTAAAAGCTCAGCTAGTCTTAGCCTTAGGAAGGAAAGCGTTACTCAGGTGAAAATATCTGAGGGAACTTTATCTAGCTACGTGGTCACACATTTAAGTTAGATTGATTCAGCTGTTCTTAGAATTCCATGTAGTTATCCAGAGCAGTCACTCGTTTCATTTCTTTTTTACGTAGATTCAGAGGTACTCTATATGAAGCATGTTTAGAAAAAAAGAAGCACTAATATTTTATATTCTTCCAAGTAAGCCTTTAGTGTTGTTGGTAACGGCAGTCCCCAGATGGTACCGGTACCTTTGTTAATGGTGAGTCTACAGAGGTGCCGCAGAGGCGGTGCTGATGTGTAGAGCAGTTTCATTCTGATAAAGGTGAACAGTGCCGTTGGAGGGGCAGGGGGGCTTCTAGGCCTGTCCTCTTATCTTTGAACATTTGAACGTACTGGTCGATCAGATGAGCCACACTGTCAAATTGTCTAAGCTTGGACTTGGCACATATAATAGAGTCCTGTCTGAATTTCCCATCTTGGTATTTTATTTGCAGATTAGTTGTCCAGCTGATGTTTTAGCAGATATTGTTAGTAGGTTGTCTGAATGCGAACTATCTCTAATCAAGAAAGTTCCTTCTGGTGCCTCTTTTAATTTCTCTTTGGTTTCATTAACAGTCATAGTTCCCCAGTACCACCTTGTTTGTGCTCCCGCAAGACCTTCGCCAGACGCGCCGCCTTCGGGTACAGCTCCTGAGCGGCCCCGTGGGCTTCCACCTGCCCCGCGTCCCTTCCACGTATTCCCGGAGGGCTCGAGGCACCGCAGGATCATGGGCAAAGGGTAACCGCCTGCAAACACAAGTGACCGCCCGAGCTGGGGTCAGAGAGGCGCAAGCGTCCTTTTTGGGAAGTCAGTGGAAACCCCAAAACATGTCCCGGCGGAGTATCCAAAATGGTGGTGGAGAGGGTTGGAGTGGGGAGCTGCTGATTCTTCCTCCCCAGGTCCGGGGGGACAGATGGCAAAGTTCCCCGCAGGCGTGGTCACCCACAATTTGCCTGCCGCCTGCCCCCGCCCGATCTCCTCCGGCGCCCCGACTGTGGGCACACAGGATTCTGAGGCGGTGCGCTCTGCGCTCGGGAGCGCACTGTTCGCGCCTCGCACAGCGCTGGCAGCAGCTCTCGGGCCCGGAGGCTCATGCCTCAGGGGAAGCCCAAGGCCTGCGAGCCGCCACGGAGGTGACGCCGAGACTTGGCGAGAGTTGAACATCGGTCTGGATGGTCTTATTAATCAGCAAACTGATTTTAATCAGTAAAACCTTGGCAATGATGAAAATCGGGGTATAATGGATGAACGTCCTGGGGCCTAATTTTGTCTGTACTTGACCAAAAAGAGGTCTGAGAAGGAACAGTTCCTGGTCGCTGGAAGTGATTTGATGCTCACAGCTAGCTAGACCTCAGTATTTTTACAAGCTGGTCTGATGCTCAAAGGCCACTTTGTTCTCCAGTTCTTTTCTCATAGAACACCAACTCACACATGGTCATTCTGAGAACATGATAAAGTGAAACAAAATAAGACCACTTTTGTAAAGATAGAAGTAGAAGTGCTGTGGGGAGAGGGATGAGTTACTGTTTAATGGGTATAGAGTTTCAGTGTTACATAATGACTTAAAAGAGCTATGGGGGTGGATGGTAGTGATGACTGCATAACTTTATGAATATATTTAATACCACTGAACTGTACACCTAAAATGGTTAAGATGTTAAATTTTATATTATGTGTATTTTACCAAAATATAAAAATGTAAAAAAAGAAAGAAAAGACCACTCTATACTTTGTGTAAGCATAGGTCAAAGCAACGTCATGGAGCTACCCACCAAATACCCAGTCATAGAACTGTCCCCATTTTCTGACAGTATCCAATCTAGAGCTAACTCCCCTAAATCTCTCAACCAAAACCTAAATCCTATAATGTTTTTTCTAACACCCTCTTATCAAGATAGCCTACAGTTCCCTGTGGTGTGTGTTCTTCCTCACTGCAATAAATAATAAACCCGTTTAATTACAGGTGTGTTCTTCATGGTCTTTGGCTGAAGGGATTTGACAATATATATGAATTACTGGGTTGGTTAAAAAGTTCATTTGGTTTTTTTTCATACAATGGCTGTAGTGGCACTTAGTTGTCTTTAACTTCATTTAAAACAGTTTTGTTATATTGTTATAGCTGTCATATCAGCGTGCATTTTAAAAAACATCAAAATTGGTGATTTTTTTGTGTAGCTATTTTAATATCCAAGATAGAAGAAAATATTCAACATTTTCTGCATATTATGCTTTATTATTTCAAGAAAGGTAAAATGCAACTGAAATGCAAATAAAGATTTGCGCAGTGTATGGAGAAGGTGCTGTGACTGATCGAATCTGTCATATATGATTTGCGAAGTTTTGTGTTGGAGATTTCTCACTGGACAATGCTCCACGGTCGGGTAGACCAGTTGAGGCTGATAGTGATCAAATCAAGACATTAACTGAGAAAAATCAATGTTATACCACTCAGGAGATAGCTGACATACTCAAAATATCCAAATCAATAAAGTTACTGGCAAAAATGAAAAATACACCTTTTAACCCTGGCTGGTGTGGCTCAGTGGGTTGAGTGCCGGGCTGCAAACCAAAGGGTCACCTGTTCGATTCCCAGTCAAGGGCACATGCCTGGGTCACAGGCCAGGTCCCCAGTTGGGGGTGTGCGAGAGGCAACAGATTGATGTATCTCTTGCACATTAATGTTTCTCTCCCTCCCTTCCCCTCTCTCTAAAGGTAAACAAAATCTTTTTTAAAAAAGAGAAGAAAATGTATTTTTTATTTTATGGAAAAAAACATGGGGACATTTTGGCCAACCCAATATATTTCTTAAAAGCAAGGTAAAATTCAAGTTATTTATTCTTTTCTTCATTTGATCAAGTGAGCATTCCTGTAGCCACACCCAGGTTTAGAAATAGAACTTTATTAACCATCCTAGAAGCCCTCCACATGTCCCATTTCACGGGACCCACAAAATGTACCCATTCTTCAGATTCTTATAGTAATAATTTCCTTGTTCTTTATAGATTTATCACCAAATATGTATTGTTCATCTCCTAAATTTTGGTATGTCTTTTAAGTCTCTTTTAATCTACATACAAGGTTTCCCCCCACCCCTTTATTTTCCTTACAGTTATCTGTAGAAGAACCCAGGCCTTTAGATTAGGGTCTCCCAAAGTCTGAATTTACTGATTGCACACTCAGGTTTCCATTTGACATGTTTCTTCATTCTCTGAATGTACTGCAAATTGGCAGCTGGATCCAGAGACTTGGTCGGACTCTGGCTCAGTCCCTTGCGATACGGCAGGCAGTGTTGGGTTGTTTCATCAGAAACCACGTCTGGCTTTCTCTGTTTTTATGTTAGCAGTTGTTGGGTGCAATGCCCAGATCCATTAATTTATTGGTGGCTGTGAAATAGTCCCATCCTATTTCTATTGTTTGTTTTTAATTTATTAATTGGAATACTTTTATTAAAAGATACTTTTTACCTACTATTAATTATCTAAAGGTACAGTTCATGTAGAAAAGGTAGAATAAATGTTTGATTTTGGCTTTGGTTTTTCACTTTTCAAGATAGTAGATTGGTACCTTTGAAGGTAGCCAGTTAATTTTTTAATATCTTTATGAACTCATGGATTCAAACATATTTGATGGATTTTAATCAATGGAAATATTATTATGACACTCAAATTGTTCTATCTTTGGCCAGTTGGAGCCTTTTCAGTAGACTTCTGTATAGCTTAATGTACTCCTGGTCATCTTATGCTGTCTTTGCACTGTGGTATAAGCAATTGTTTTAGGCTCATCCTTTACATTTCTTCCCCAAATCTATAACCAATATTTCCCCAAAGAGCCCTGGATGGTAATAGAGGCATTAGGAATGCTCACTGTTGTGAGATGGCCCTTGTTTCTAACACTTAGAAATATGTATAATATATGTATATGACATATATACTTTTTAACTTAACCTTTTCTGTATTACATCTGCATCTCCTTTTTTCCATGCCCAAAGTCCTGGTTCTCAAGGATACAGGGGATTGTGAATTAGAATATTCTCATTATTAACTACTCATTTCTTTTATCCCATATTACACTATAGTCTCAAAATAGAAATACTAATTATCATTACTAATATAATTACTGAGAACACTTAAATTGTTATGCATGTTTCCCCCATTCCTCCCTCACTTATCTTTTAGGAAAAAAGGTTGACAAACTTTTTTATTTTTAGTGACTTAATTAGTTTAAACTGCATAATTCAGTGGTTTTTAGTATATTAAAGTAGTTATATATGCTGTACACTTGAAACTAATACAAAACAATATTGAGTGTAAACTGTAATTGAAAAATAAATTTTTAAAAAGATTTTATTTATTTATTTTTAGAGAGAGGGGAAGGGATGGAGAAAGAGAGGGAGAGAAACATCAGTGTGTGTTGCTTCTCATGGGCCTCCTACTGGCAATCTGGCCTGCAACCCAGGCATGTGCCCTGCCTGGGAATCAAAGCAGTGACCTTTTGGTTCACAAGCCAGCACTCAACCCACTGAGCCACACCAGCCAGCGCAAATTTTTAAAAAATAAGTTATACAATCATCACCATTATTTAATTCCAGTATATATTCTATCACTCCTATACCTTTCTCTCCCTCATTTCCTATCCTCTGGCAACCACTAATGTACTTCTTATCTCTATGGATTTGCATATTTTGGACATTTCGTGTAACTGGAATCATACAGTATGTGGCCTTTTATGTCTGGCTTCTTTCAGTAAGATATTGTCATGCTCATCTATGTTACAGCCTATGAAACAAGTTATTATTATTTTAATCCTCACCCAAGGATATGTTTATTGATCTTAGAGAGGAGGGGGAGAGCGAAAGAGAGAACCATTGATGTGAGAGAGAAACATCAGTCGGTTGCCTCCCATATGTGCCCTGACTGGGGATCGAACCCACAATCCAGGTATGTGCCCCAACCTGGAATCAAACCCAAAACTTTTGGTGTACGGGACGATGCTCCAATCAACTGAGCCACCCAGCCGGGGCAAGTTATTTTTTAAGCAAAAAAATAAATCAGTACAAAATGATTGGGCATCAAATTCTTCACCCCCTCCTTAAAGAGGCCTGCTCCAGCTACCTTTGCTTGTTTCCTGCAGGGGCCTGAATGTGTTGGTGAGTAGGAACTGTCTACCCCTGCCAGAAAGTGGTGCATGAATGTCACCTGCTGGCCACCACCACACAGTGCTTCTGGAAGACAGCTGGGCTGGGGACTCACATCCCAAGATACACCTCCCCTCAATCCCTCAAACCAGAACAGCTATTGGCTACATAAGTCTAGCCTCTGCCCCTATTTGGCACCACTCTGCCATCCCAGATGAACACGAGCTTTCAGTGTTGATATCTGGACCACATGCTGCTAATGGGACCCAACAATCAATGGACTTTTTCTCCATCTGTGACTAGCCTTAGGTTCCAATATGGCTGCAGAGCCTGAGCCAGGCATGACTAGTAAGGAACAGACCACAACTTCTGAGCTGAGAATCTCTCTCTCTCTACACTGACCAGAGTCTACCCTGTTGGACCCAAGTAGACTACCTCTCTTCCTTCAAGGAAGGCTCAGCACAGCTGTCCCCAAGACCCAGTAACCTTTCCCACCACTCACACCCACCTAGGCTCTGGGCCTCACTCTCCCATATGCATCTCTGTTGTAGAGCGCTGATTACAATGAGCAGGATGATGTGTTTATGAGTCAGTTCCTCCAAGCCACTTGGGAGGCCCCCATAGGCAGGGGCCATGTTTCATTCACTTTATATCCCCCTTCCACAGTGCTTGGTCCAGAGAGTGCCATTCATCAATGCGTGATCAGTTAGAGAGGGAAGAAGGCAGTGTCCCCATTCAGATTGTGAGCTGTCTGAGAGCAGTGGCTTCACCTCCTAGCTGCCTCCTTCTCTTCCTCCTCTCACCATAAAACTAGACAAAAGATTGGGAGCAGGATGGGAATGTAGAGAAGTGATGGCTTCATTCAAGATTCCAAAATCGTCACCTGTAGGACTTTTGCATAATATCTTTATTTAGCTCAGGAAGATGTTTCCTACACATTTCTGGATACATGGATATGAATTTTCTCTATCGTATTCAATAAACTGTTCTTAAGCTTTTACATATGATAAGTGCAAACATGCAAGTACAATGCAGGCTAAAATGAAAATCTCCTTGCATACAAACATTTTCAAAAAGACACATTAATACAGGACATAGAGGAGGAGGCAAACAGAAAGTGATTGAATGACCACCCCCTCACCCTCCACCTGGTCCTGGTGCCTAGATATAGGACTTTCTCTGCTCTGTGCTCTTCTAAGACACAGGTCCCCAGCTCCTCCTGGACAGGAACAGAGGCCTCATAAGGCCAGGAGGCATCACTGTTCCTACCTGCAGAGAGGAAGGCAATGCCCCCAGGCACAGTGTCCCAGACCCATGTGGTCAGATTCCTTAGCCTTGTTCAAGTGGGGACACCACCTCTGTGCCAGTATCCTGGTCTGCCTCTTCCTTTCACTCTTGATGGCTCCTAATTGTCAAAGTGATTGAACAGGCCTTGACGTGGCTTGTTCTAAATGTTTCTCAAGCCACTTAGCCTCCACAGAGAGCCAACTAGGTACAGGGCCCAGGCCTTCCAAAGACCTCCTCAGAGGTTTCTAGAGGCCAGAGAACCTCCTAACCCTATCAGACCTTCTAGCTCAAGCACTACTTCAGAAGGCTTAATCAGCTACTGTGTGGCCCCTACAGTGTCCACTGTCTGTGTTCAGTGCGCAGAGGGGAAAGTCCAGGGTGGGGAGCAGGCATTATCCCTCAGACTTGCCTGCAGCCAGACAGCAAAATAATCAGCTAGTCCGATATCTGTGGCTTTCAAGCCAAAGCTTAGAATCCCCTGGGCCCACCCCTGGCCTGTCTGGGCAGGCAGGCCAGGGAGACAGATTTGGGACCTTACTTCAGTCCATGTATCAGATATGGGCTGGTGGGAGGAACACGGTATGCTAAGTAGAGGGATCTCTTTGTGACCCTGCTCTTCACTGAGCTTCCTCCCTCCCCAGTACTACCAGAGACACAAGTCTGCGTGTCTTTTACAGGTACATGGCTCTGAAGGGCTCTCGGCTCCCTAAGAGCGAACCTGCACCTGGAAGTGCTCGCAGCGGGCATACTTCATGGACAGCCCGTAGATGGGGTTCATGTCTACCTTCACACCCGGTGGTATGCTGAATTCTACCTGCTGCAATAGGGTGGCCAGGAAGAGAAAGACCTGGAGGCGGGCAATGGTTTCACCGATGCACTTCCGCTTGCCTAGACCAAAGAGAATCACCTGCTCACTGAGTGCCTTGTTGATGGTGCCACTGGGGGTGAGAAACCGTTCTGGCCGAAACTCAGATGGGTTGTCCCACAGTTTCCTGTAATCAGAGAGAGGCAGCTGAAGTGGCAGCCTGGAGGCTCAGAAGCATCTAGTGGGTTGCATCCCAGCCCAAAAGAGCAGGGGATAGGCAAGGAACAGCAGGGTCTGAAGCTCAGAAGAGGGTAGAGTTTCTGCTGTCCCTTCTCAACTTACTGGTCATGGTTGATCTGCCACTGGTTCACAAAGACACAACACCCCTTGGGGATATAAAAGCCTCTCAGACTTGTGTCTCTGGTGGTACTGGAGAGGAAGAAAGCTCAGTCAAGCTCAGGGCCACAGTGACATCCCCCTACCTTCCCCACCATGTTTCTCCCACCAGCCCTGATCAGGTACATGGACTGAAGTAAGGCCCAGTATCAGACAGAAATAGATCATAGGGCCTTACCTGTGGGGGATGGTGAAGGGGACGAAGGAGGAATGTCGGAAGGTCTCCAAAATAAAGGCCTCCATATAGGACAGCTGGGACCTGTCAGAGAGCCGGGGCCGCCGTGCTCTCCCAATTACTGTGTCTGTAGAGCACAAAGGACCAGACAGATGAAGGGGCCTCCCAGGTCTTGGCTGGGCCCCTGCTTTAAGCACTTTGAAGGAGGTCACCACCTACCGAGCTCCTCCTGGATCTTTTTCTGCACATTGGGGATTGTCACCAGGTACAGGAGACTCCAAGAAATGGCAGTTGTGATTGTGTCAAACCCTGGCCAGAGAAGAACAGAGAGAGGAGTTAGGCTGTTGGTGGGTCAGGACAGTTGGGCACAGGAAAGGCAAATGGGGTGGGTCATACCAGCTCCAAAGAGGTCCAAGACAACACTAACGATCTTGTCATCAGACAGCTGGACATTGGTGTTCTCATCCAGCCTCTTGTCCTGACAGTACTCAATCAGGCTGTCTGTGATGTCCCGAATATGGCCCTGGGTAGGGACGGTCCACAGGTGAGCAAGATCCCAAACCCAGACTTACCTCTCCATCCAGACCTGGTCCCTGACTATCTCTAGCACCTTTATTCAAGAGATAACCCCCCACCCACCCAAGGCTGCCATCCCAGCTTCCCTCTGCCTGTCCAAGGCTGTCTCCTGTCCCAGCTCAAGGGACACCTGACACACAGAGTCTGGTATCATTTTCATGGGGATGTGCTCTTTACCCTTTTCTCTCCCATGAGGCCAGGAGACTAACTTTTTAACTCTTCCTTGTCCCTATAACTGGCCTAGGGTCCTGCATGGACTGGCAATTCAGTAAATATAGCTGTCTGACAGAAGGATAAAAGGGATGGTCAAGAAAAAGTTCTATTTCCTTGCCACAGATGCAGTCCCCTCCACTATTGGCTTCAAAATCTCTGGGTGAAGGCTCCTGACAGTCTGCCAAACCCCAGGCTGCTCTAGATATCTCTGATCTCCTGACCCCTGGCCCTACCTGCTCCTCACCACCCACCTGCCTCTCCCCGGCCCATACCTTCTCAAATGTTCTATAGTGTTCTTTAACTATCTTCTGCATGAAGATGTAGAGCTTCTTATTCAGGTCCTTGAACGTACTCAGGGAAGGGTTGGGCAGGTAACGGAGGATAGGAAGGAAGTCGGCCAGGTATCCAGAAGCAGCCACCTCCCCGAACTCATTATTCAGGTTGACCATACTAAGTAGTTCTTGGTCATCATGGTCATAGCGCCGACCAAAGCACATAGCAGAGATGACATTGGCCACTGACACCGCTACATACCTGTAGGGGTCAAAATGTCCAGCCCCTGCCATCAGCTCCTGGAACTTGCTAATGAGGGCCTCAGCCTCCCTGCTCACATGTTCCTCCAGGTAGCAGGAGGATGAGGAAGCCGGGTCTGAGGTGATGGAGAACCTCTTCAGGGCATTTTGGGCCAGGCGATGGCAGGCAGCCCACGCTGGTCCAGAGTCTGGGCTAAAGGCCAGGCTCTGGCCACCACTGATGAAGGTGAAGCTGTAGAGGTCAGGCCGGCCCTTGAAATCATTGCCCTGCCGCACCAGGGCCTGCTGGATGGTTTCCAGGCCACTGAGCACCAGCACAGGTGTGCAGCCAATGCGGATCTCCAGCACGTCCCCATAATGCTGGCTCAGCTGCGACAACACCAGGTGTGGGTTCTTCCCCAAGGTCAGTATGTGACCAAGCAGGGGCCAACCCCAGGGCCCTGGTGGACTCTTCAGGCCTTTGGGGACCTGAGGCTGCCAGGCCCTGACCACCCAGAATACTAGGCAGAAGATGGAGGAGGTGAGGAGAAGCTCCGTTGCTGAGATGGGGATGGAGAGTCCAATCACAGAAAACGTGATCATCGTAGAGATGGCAGGGTAGCTGCTGAGAGGTAGCAGGAGGGAAAGATCAAGACATCATATCGGGGAATGGGACAAACCAATGTCTTAAAGTAACAGCATGCTGGGCAAGGAAAGAGAAAACTCTATCCATAACTGCTCACTGGCTATGAAGGGGAGAAGGAGGTGGGAGAGGCTGTAGAACTGCCCAAATTGCCTAATTCCAGAACACCTTTTCTTAACTGTGCACCATTGTAAAGCTGTGTTTCCCAATGTCATTCTGTGATTTCCATATACACCTATATCATTACTTCACATTTTTCTAAAATTAACTTTAAATCTACCCACTTAGCATTATCCCAAATATACCTGTATGAAAGTACAAGTTTGATTTTTTTCCCTAACATGTTAAAATAAACACATAACTGACATGTATCACCTAAATCTCCTTGAGTACTATTCATCACACTTAGGGAAATGCTGCTATCAGAAGAAATAGGCATCATCCACTCCCTTAGCCTCATTTCACATTTGGGGAAAATTGACCTTCAGAAGAAATGTTGACTTGGCTAAAGTCACCCAGGACTCAGTGTTTGAGCCAGGACTCAGGCCTCTTACAGAAAATTCCCTGGGAGGTTTCCAGCTCCTGTCATAGTGACCTCTTTTTGAAGAGTGGTCCCAGAACTATCAGGACTCTTCTGCCCAACCCTAGGGTTGAGAGTGTGCTGCCAAGCCCTGGGATAGGGTGTGGGAAGACCACTGCCTGAGCCACACTGCTCTCAGCCCCAGCTCTCTGAGTTCAGCTGGTCCATAATATAAAAGCAGCTGGAGATCAGCTAGACTGAGGGTCTTGAGTCATAGAAATCTAGGCCAGGGTTTTTGTTGGGCTCAATTCTCAATGAATGAATAGTCTGGATCTCTCCTGTATGCCATTCAGCAGAAAGCAGAGAATAAATGGAAGGCTCCCACCAGCGCCAGGGCTGCAAGAAAACTCCAGACTGCCATGAGGGAAATTAGGAATGGATCTGAACTTAACAGAGGCTAAGCCAATACTTTCTAGGCTTGGTCTGGAAAATGCGTGCAAATTCATGGACTACTGTCTCCAAGGCATCCGGCCCTGACTGGGACATTTTCCTGGTGCCCCGGACTGGAGGACAGGAGACTCAGTGTTTCAGGCAAAATGGCGTGGCCTTGGACTGGTCATTTTACCTTTCTGGGCTCCAATTATATTACCTGAGAGAGAGAGGGGGATGTGATCTCTGATTCAGGGTGCCCATCTGGATCTCAGAGAAGAGAAAACTCACCTCTGGCCTGGGGAACCTCACAGTCTGACTACCAAGGTTTCCCTACAAGAGGGCCACCCAAGATGGGGAGGTTGGTTGTATGGTTCCTACCTCAAGTACTATAGCCGCCTGTCTAGGGAGGCTTCCTGGAAGAGCTGGATCCCAAAGCTCATGTAAAAAGCCCTAGCTCCCTAAGTGAACTGGGAACACTGCTAGGCCTTGGTGTACCATGGTGTCTCCTTGCATACAATGGGTGCCCCAAAGACCTCTGGCCTTAGTAAGATAGTAGGAGGCCAAGAGAAATGTGACTAGTGGTCCAGCTCCCTTGAAGCTGAGAGTCTCTCCCACTAACTGCTTCCCAGCAGAGGCTAGAGTAGACAGTCAGTGGGATAGGGAAGGCCCCTGGGCAGTACCCAGGGCACCTACTCAGATCAGCTTCCCTTGTCTGAGTCAGCACATCTTGATTCTGACAAGCCATGCCTTGGGACGGTAGAGGCAGCCAAGTGTAGCTTTTAGATAAGATAGGTACAGCTGGTAAGAACACAGCCTGTCCCCTCCATTCACCCTGACCACCCAGGGAGAAGCCCCACCTCATCACACAACCTAAGGGGGTGCTGTACATGAACCCAGCTTTGGACAACTGTGTCCTTATTCCAGCCAACCAGGCGACTCTGATGGAGAAGGACCTAGGCATCCAGCCGGTCCATGAGGCTGAAGCAGTAGCCTGGGTCCTGAAATCAGGAGAGGGACATCTGCATCTAGAGTTCTACTACTAGCTGTGGGACACTGGGCAAGTCCTGCCCGTCCCTGGACTGCTTGGTCACTAAGGCTACTCCTAGCCTTCTTTTTTGAGGCGTTAGACCAGTGACTACCTAGGAAGACCCAGAAACATCAAAATTTTCCTTTTATTGGGAGGGATGGGGCGTGCTAAAAGTCCCCAGCACTCACCTGTGGCTGTGAGAAGGTGTTGAGCTGAGCTGGGAAGAGTGGTTTCTGGAGTCAGGACCCCAAAGAAGATCAGAGAATGCTCCAAGGAACTGTCACCTTCAGGGTGAGGGTGAAGGCACAACCAACTTTATAGGCGGCTTGCGGAGGTGGCCACGCCCCCTGGCTCTGGGGTGGGACAGAGGGAGCAGCGGCTGAGGGGGAATGGTAACTCTAGGGTGGATGAGAATTGGGGGAGCGGGATGCACGGGGACAGGTAAGAGCCCACTATGAGGACGCCTCCTCCAAGCACCTGCACGTAAAAGAGTGAGGGTTGGGGACACCTGGAACGCTCAGTTCCAAGGTACCTTATGGAGAGCGCAGCTCTCAGGTGGGGCGGGTATTTGAGGAGAGGTCCTAGGACAACCCTAAGAGAGGGTATGGGGGGCCTTCTATCCCGGACACGGGGACGCCTCACCCTCATTTTTGCACCCACTGGACGTGCAAGTGCCTCCCCCTCTCTACTATCGGACCGAGGCCAGGCAGGGAGGAGCTGGGCTGCCGGGTAGTGACGTCCCTTCCCCGGGTTACTGAGTCCTGGCTCGCGTGAGAAGCGCTGTGACCCCTGCCCTGAGGTCACCAGGACGGAAGGCCAGCAACGCCAATGGGCTGCCCCTTCCCCCACCCAGAGCCCCCAGAGCTTCCAGAGCCCCAGCAACTAGCATAAAAATCCGCGCTCTCTGGCCCGGGAGCAGGAACGCATAGCGAACGTGCAGCCTTGCCGAGCTCTCACTAGCGGCTCGGTGCCACCTCTAGGGCCACTTTGAAATGCTGCAAACCAGTGGTACCCTCCAGCAGGTATCCACCAGCCCTCGAGGTTCCCTCTGGGCTCCCGGGGTCGCTAGCGCTTTGGCGAGGCAGAGATATCCGGCGGCGAGGGGGGCTGTGAGGCTAGCTCCCGGTGGCGGAGGCCGAGGAAAAGATTTGAGGGAGGACCTCGGGCCGGACAGGGGCAGGTGCCAAGGGCCTAAGGAGGGGGCACCCCGCACAGACACCTCCCAGGCTAATGTGCTTGTGTCTGTAACCTCCTTCCAGGGGGCAGAGGTCACGTGGCCCGTCCCTGCCTCACTTGGCCGGAGGTACAGTGCCTCACAGTTGCGTGAGAAGGGCGAGAAATCCCCCGCAGCCACCCAGCCTCCCGAAGTCCGGGCCCAGGTCGGGTCCTGGCACAGTCACGCGAGAGGGGAGGAGATTCTGGGGGCCTTTCAATGGGCCAGTCTATAGTGGAGCAAAGAGGTTAAAGAAGGGGAGTGACGGAGCCTGGCGAATGTGCTATTGGATGAGGGTGGTGGGCGGTGCAAAGGTCCCAGGTTTGCGTGCGGAGTTGGGCTTTGGCCTGCGAGCGGGCCCCTGTGCGTGTCTGTATTTTTGGTGCACGCCTGTGGCAGGTCACGCAGCCCCAGAGCGGTCCGGCTTTCCTGGCTGGTTGCCTTCGAAGCTGACCACGCCCCTGCCGAATCCTCCCGATGTAGGATGTTCAGGCAGAAAAAGCCGCGTTTGCGTGTCTAGTTCAACCTGTCCCCAACTAACCATATCGCCCTCCCCACTCGCAGTGCTCCCCGACCCAGCGAAGAGCACCATCATCCATCTACTGGCCCAGGCCAGAAAATAGCCTCATTCTGATCCCTTACCTCCACTCCAGGCAGACGCCACCTCATGCATTGCACAAACGTTTACCAAACGCCATGTGCCACCACTATTCTGGATGCTGGCGATTGACATGCAAGTGAACAAACTCAACCTCCTGCTCACATGGAACTGAGATACTACTTTGGTTGGGGGTGGGGGGTGGTGGGAAACAATGCACAGAGAATGTCAGAGTGTGACAAGTGCTGCGGAGAAAAACAAAGCAGAGAAGGGGTAGGAATCACATGGGAGCAGACTGCATTTCAAAATAGGGCGGTCAGGGAAGTTCTCACTGAGAAAATGACACTGAGCAGAAGCAGGAGTGTGGAATCACGAATCAAGGCGCACAGATACTTGGAAGAAGAGTCCACCTGGCAGAGGGTACGGCAAGTTCAAAGACCCTGCACAGTGGTTCTTGAGGGAGGGAGCAGTACCAGGGGCAGTTGTCTTGTGACTGGGGAGTTCCTGGAATTTTGTGACCCCAGGGGATGGGATGCTCATGGGGGACATCGCTGTGCCAGATGCAGGGAGCACCACATTGAGAAACATGGAACTTCCTCTGTATGAGGAGACATTGCGAGGTCTGAGTCAATGAAGGCCACTCTGTCTACTATGCTGAGAATAGACGAGGACACATTTCTCTATTCTGACATCTGTCCATCCCCACTGCCATATTCTCGTCTCAGTCCTGGCCATTGCTCCCTAGAGTACTAACAACCTCCAAACCTAGCAGCTCCTATTTGTATTTTACTCCCTCCAATTCTTTCTCCACCCTGTCTCATCCAAAGTGGTCTTTTCAAAAACGCAAACTCTCTATCCATCACCACCTTGCCCCCTTGGTAGCTCCCGTCTGAATACAAAGTAGACTCTCTAGCAGAACCTACTGGGCCGATCCACCTCTACTTCTAATCTCCTCTACTTTACATCTCAGCTAAAACATCACTTCCTCTGGGACACCCCCCTGAATCCTCTCTGTAGCAAGTTAGGTATCTCCTGGTATGTTTCCAGCACTTCTCCATGGTAATTCTCAAAACATTTGACCCTTCCTATGACCCGGATCCGACTGTCACTCCTTTCTCCACACCTGAACACAGAAAACCAGCCTGTGGGTAATTGATCTGATAATCTAAGTGCTTGCAAGCTATTAATAACTGGTAAATCCAGCTGTATTGTGGATGGGGCACATGACTAGGTGATGTTGAGTCCAAAGTACTGTTGTTATAATGGTGGAATTTAGGCAACAGAACAGGCAGGAGACAAGGGAGTTATTACTTGTCTCCCAGTTCATCCAGCGTTGTTCCATTCACCCCATCCTCTACAACTCTGGCTCAGCTTGCAGAGCTTCATGGTACCCAAGAGGGGTCTGTCCGTCAATTCTCGTTGGAACTAGAGCCACAGAAATAGAAAGAACCTGTGTGGAAGCCATGGCAAGGAAGTGGGGAGCAAGGCACTCCCAGATCCCTCATCCTTCTCTGCAGTGCAGTCTGTCCTTTGGCCCCCCAGAGTCCAAACCAATGACCAAGCTCCAAAGAATCATGGTAACCTGCTCTTCTGGGCTGTAAGACCATCTGCTGAAGCTCCTTACAAGGGACCCAGATAAACCCTTTGTTTGATAGAAGAGGCATTTATTCACTCACATTCTCTAAGGGACTCTTGACCCCAAAGAAATTCATTAGCTGATTAAGTCAATTTCTTTCCTACTAAGCCCAAGGACACATGGCAAATCAAAACAGAGTCTAGGGCTCTAACCAATTGCTTCCAGGCCATAATTTATTGTCCCAGACTACCAGCAAAGCCCCAGGAGGCCGAAAGGGAACAGCCTCAACACCTGGGTCAGGGCTCCCATATCCCCATACTCCTGGACAGCCTGGTGCAGTGAGGGTTAAGGGAGGCAGTGCACTTCTCATCAAGTCCCATCTCCACAGAACAGCTCCCCAGAGGGAGGGGCACTCAGGAGCACTGGGCAAAGAACGAGGGAGAGAGGCAGGAGGTCAGGGAACCTTGGCCAGGAACTGAACA
>PVJD01002060.1:45237-222505 GCA_004026545.1 Mormoops blainvillei
GGGGGGGTTGTGCAGTGGGAAGCACAGAGGGCTCTGGACTGAAGAGATAGAAACCACTGCTGAGGGTCTTGACCGAACAGAGCGATACAGCTTAAGAGTCTTTAGTCAGCACTCTTGAGAGGTATGCGGCAGGGAGGTGGGGAGAAAGCAAGACCCACAACAAACCTCCACTCCATGGTGGAGGGCAGGAACCACACCCTAAACACAGCCTAGGCTGAATCTGGAAATGCTACAGGAGTTTTGAGAAGCTGGGGTGGGGTGGAGGACAGGTAAAGGGACTCTGGATAGTGGGGGACTGTAGAAGAGGCCCCCACTGAGTATAGGAAGGGCATTTCTGGCAAAAGGACAGGACATGACAAGAACAAAGCATGGGAGTGGGAGGTTGCATTTAAAGCATTTAAGAAGAGTACAGTTTGAGCGGAGTTGTAGAACTTGGACTTGCCTCCCAATGTGTCTTCTCCCCACCTAGCCACTCTTCTTCCTACTCGAGATCTGAACCCCACGTGCCTTCCCACTCCTATCTATGCCCAGAGAACCAAAGAGGCTTAGTTTGCAGGATCCTGGGCTCAGAAGGGGCAGTCTCCTATCCCAATGCCAGCTCCTTACATCTTGGGTGCTATAGTTTGGGTGACAATATTTTCCCAGGAAAGACTTGGTCTAAGCCTGTTGTCCTGGTGTAAATATTAAAGGTGCCCTCTTTCACTCTCAAAAGAGCCCTGTCTTGAACAATAAATTATACGGTCATGCTAGTGACAGTGAGCCTCTGAGGGTTTTTTCGTGCCCAGCACCCATTCTCTCTTCTCCTGGCATTACCACTTCTGTTCCTTACCCTACCCATACTCTTAGCCAGTAGGTTTGATGGAGCTGACCACACCCCAGGTTACCAGGCTGGCACATGACCCAGGCCAGGCCAATGAGAACCCGACAAGGGGCTTTCTGAAGTTGTTGGAAAGGAGAGGTTCTCTTTCTGCCAGGGTAGTTAAGCTAATTTGAAAATAAGTCTGGACCTACCAGTGGCCATTTTTAAAGAAAGTCTACTTTAGAATGATGCCCATTCAGGTGAAAGCAGAACAGGGAGGTGAGGATAGGGGGAGAGGGAAAGAATTTATGACCTTGAGCACCTAGATCCAGTTATTCCTGAAGTTAATGAAGTTCACCCACAGAGCATCTCTATTACATAAATCAGAATCATCACCTCCTACCTCCCCCTTCGCCTCCTTTCCCCCTTTTTTGCTCTTCCTCATCTCTTCTTCTTTTTTCTTTTTCCTTCTCCTCTTCTAGTAGGAGCTGGATTTGGGGACTTGCAACTGAAAGGATTATAAATAACACCTGCAGGCCTGAAAGGCTTACACTGCAGTGCTCTGTGAGTGATTAAACCTCAGCCCTCGAGGCAGTCCCAAGAAGGCCTGGGCAGGTTGATCAGAAGCCTAAGGAAGTTACTCTTGTCTGATGGTTTCCCACTGGTCTGCCGAAAATGCCATCATTGACACGATATGGAAGGCTTGTTGGCTTGTGAGTGCCTGGAGTGAACTCACGTGTGAAGCAGAGATTATCAGGTGAGACTGTGCTGGGAGCAAAGCTCACCTCCCGCAAGCTGGGGGCTGCTTAGATGGGGGTGTGCCCAGAAAGAAAGCAGCTGTTGCCAAGTTCCTGGTGCCCCATTTGCTCTCCTGGCTCCTAGCCAAAGAAGAGATTTCATGCCTTCCCCAAGTTCAGGACAGGCCAAGTTGAAGTTTTCAGGAGGAAGTTGACGAGGAATCTCAGAGGAAACAGTCCTCACAATAGCCTGTGAGGCCCTTCCAGATGTGCTCCCATAACCTCTCTGACCTCGTGGCCTGTAACTCTCCTTTGCCCAGGGTCACTCCTCTCCAGGCACAGATACCTCCTTCATGTTCCTGAGACGCTCCAGGCAAATCCTGCCTGTATCTGTCGGGGTCAGTCCCTCAACTTGGGTTATTAAGGGGAGCTTAATAAAGGGACTATTTACAAAGGTATGGGAAAGGTTTAGAGAAGCCAATAAGGGACAAGGCAGCACCCCAGGGTTAGCAACAGCAGGGTAGAAGTAGCAGGAGAAAGGAGTAGAAAGCAGAGCCTAGCGAAGGTGGCCATGGAGAGGCTATAGAGAAGAACTGTGGCCTTCAGTAGAGAGTTGCATCTACCACACGAAGATCCTACAGGGAGAAAGTAGAGCCTACTCTGACCTCACTCCGTTCATGTCCCTCTGGTGCCTTCCATGCACTGAACCTAACTAGAAGTCAAAGAGCAAGGAGCCCATTATTATAACCCAAAAAAGTCAGCCCTCCATGACAGAGTAGAGGAGGGCAGAGAGTGAGTTTGGAGAGGAAAATGGAAGACATCTAGCACTCCACATCAGGACCTTTGCACTTGCTGTGTCCTCCACCTGGAAATTCTCTATTCCCAAATCCTCATGTCTTACTTCCTCAAATATCATCTTTTCAATATGTCTTCCTTGGACATCCTATGTAAAACTGTTACCCTGACTCATAGTCTCTATCCCTTGTTGTTACTTGAGTTTTATTTGTAGGACTTATGAACTTCAAACATACTATGTATTTTATTTTTTTATATATATTGTGTATGATCTCTAATCCTCAAATAGAACATAATCTCCAGCAGAGCAGGGACTTGTCTGTTTTGATCAATTCTTCATCAACAGAAAACTGGCACATTGTGGATGCTAAATGAATATTTGTTAATTAAATTAATGGAAACATGTCAAACCCCAAAATAGGAAAATACACCAGGTTTGAAATGGCAGAGGCTTGGTGAAATTCTGGGTCTTGGTACACAGGACACCAGGTCCAAGTTGGTCAGCTGAATGGATCCTAAGCTAGATGAGCGTTAGTCATTTTGTGGTCGAAGGCAATCAGTCACAGTCCTGCCTTGAGGAGCTCACCTCAGCCTGGCCCAGCCCAGGCACCCTACCTTATGCCACCTTCACTTCTGTGTAGGACCAGCATCTCAGCTAGGCCTCACTGCTGATCACATGGTTTTGTTCACTAGAAGTCCCCAGCCTCTTTCAATTTCAAAGCCTCCTGGTTCCTCTCAACAGGCTACCCCTCCCCTCTCCACAATCTGGCCCCACCACAATAATCAGCCAACAGCAGGTTTCGTAACTGCTCTCAACAGGGATGGCTCTGCAGGATTGGGATAGAAGACCTCCATGGGTTGGTCGCGGGAAGGGCTGTAAATATACAGACCTTGGAACACTGCCAGGAGAAGGGGGGAGGAGTGGCCAGAGGCTCTGGACTCGCTCTGGATAGAGGGCAGTGGAGATGAAGGCAGACTTTCTTTTTTTCCTTTTTTCTCTTCCTTGTTCTGTAGGATTAGATGTGATTAATTTAGACCTATATTATATATCAGAATTTGACTAACTCTGCTCAGGTTGGCAGTGCCTTTATTGCTGGGGAAAGGTTTGCCAGGCCAGTACATTGCAAAAGCAGGCCTGCAGGGAAGTGCTGACCTCCTGAAGGACAAGCTCAAGGCCACACTAGTGTTCCCACTGAGAGACGCCCTTTTGTATACTGAACACAGAAGTATGCTAATAGGGAAGGTTCTTGTCCTCTCACCAAAGGAATCTACTTTGTCAGCCAAATGCTCCTGCCAAGGAGGTAGTGCCATTGAGACCTATCAGGGCACAGACTAACTGTCCCACCAACCAGTGACAGGCCACAGAAACAACTGAGAGACTCTCCCAACTGGTCTACCACTTGTGGACACCTATTAGCCATCACCTCACCTTGATTTTTCCTTCTTCCCAACACTCTCCCCCTCCTCAATTTTGACCAGGTATCCTCCAAATTCGTTTCCAGAGCTATGCGCTTTGTGGGAAATGGGTCCCCAGTCTCAGAAAGTGGGTCCTGGTTGGTCTGAACCAGTCATTATGGCCCCAGTTGCCTTCTTGGTGATTGGATTAAACTTGGCTCTGTGACATGATTCTGACCCATGATGTGTAGGAGCTATCTGGAAGGACAGCTTTTAGGAAAGGTTTCTTCGCTCATAAAAGGGATATATGGCATTAGATGCACTCTTGTCCCCCTGGCCCTTGTGTGCTGGCCAAAACTGCAGCAGCCATAAGGGAGCCAGGCTAGGAGAAAGGCTGACCTTCCAATGACGGTGGAACAGAAATTTGCAAAGAACCAGTTTATTATTCAGGATCCTCACAAGAAATAGGACCCATTCAATCTGGTCATTGAGGAGAGTTTAATAAGGGGACTATTTACAAAGGCATGGGCAGCGTATAGAGAAACCAGGACAGGACAGTGTGGTACCATATGACTAGTAACAGAGAGGAACCCTCACTGCCTTGTGCTTGAAGGGGCAAGAAGAAGAAACTGTTACTGGAACCCTGAGAGAGAGACTGTAAGGAGAGGAGAGCTGCCTGGCAGGAGCTGTGGCCTCCTTTGCAGGGAGGGTCTGGAGGAAAAAATACCCCACACTTACTCTCCTCGCCCATTTCCATCTCATGCCAATGCCTTCCACTGACTGAACCCAGCCAGAAGCCAGAGGACTCCCTTGACACAGTCTGCAGAGGTCAGCCTCTCAGTGCACAGAGAAGGGCAGAGAAGCAGGTGGAGTAGATCTGGAGGTCTGGAGGACAAAGAGGATTTGCAGCATAACCTGGGTCTGCAATTACCTCATTCATCTGTCTGCCTACTGGAAGTAAGTCTTTCCCATGAAAGCAGGGCCTGTCTTACTCACTGCTGTAAGTTTCCTCCTAGAACAGTGGCTGGCAGCATAATTAATGCTCAGAGACAATGGTTGAACACCCACTTATTTGGCAGGCACTGTACTAAAAATTGAGTGAATGGAAACATAGTTTGCCTCAAGTTGTTCATAGTCTAAAAGGGAGAATGAAACCAAAGCAATAAGGCACTGTGGTGTTAGTGCCATGAGAGAACTATGACCAAAGGAGGAGGATCTGATCCACTGTAGGAGTCAGGACACTGGAGGAGATGGGCCTGGAGCTGAGTTTTGGAGTATCTGCTTTAATGGAGAGATGAGAATGCTTTGTCATTAACACATCATTGTACTACAAAATGAGTTAGCATTTCTAACTTGGAAGCAATGCATTTCCTTCAGTGTGTTTACCGGATGGGGAAGAAGTGGTCAGGAAGAGAGTAGGGTGTTCCAGGCAGAGGGAACAGCATGTCTGAATGCACAAAGGCAGAAAACTAGAAGAATTATAAGATGTCCCTTGTGATTGGTGGGAAAGATGCATGAAAGGAAGGTAGGAGTGGGATGGGAAATGGGGTGGAAGGAATAGGAAACAGCTCACACTGAGCTAAGGAGTTTGAACTTGGTTTTGAATGCAGTTTCAGAAAGTTCACTTGGGTGGCGGTGTGGAGCATGGATTGGAGGAGCTGTGCTGACTGATACGAGAAGCTACTTAAATTTAAAATGAAATAGAATTAAAAATTCAGTATCTCACTTGCACTAGCCACATTTCAAATATTCAACAACCACATGTAGCACAGACATAGACCATTCCCACAATTACAGGAAGTTCTACTGGACAACACTGGCCTAGTGGCAGTGAGACCAGGTGGGAGGTTTGTGCAAAAGTCCAGGTGGGAAGTGAGAATCTGAGAAACTGAATCTTTTCCAGGCAGTGCCACAGTAATGGAGAGAAGGGGTAGGATTCAAGAAGTATGTAGGAGGTAGAATCTTGAGAGTTTGGTGGGAGGTGACTGAGAGAAGTAATCTTCAAGGATTCCCAGGTTTCTAGCTGGGGTGATGACCCAGAGGAAAGGTAATTGAGTAGGGAAGTGACATGAACCATTTGGTCATACTGAAGATACAGTGGTAGGAGGCCTCAGGATGGCCACGTGCAGTGGTGATTAGAAGTCCAGGACTGAAGCTCCAGGTCCTTATCTAGTAGATTGTGAGACCCCCAGCTCTAACTATTCTCCCATGGTTCCCACAGCACCTGTGTCCATAAGTCCTTCCTCTCTGCCAAATCTAAGCACAGAGATGCCCTCAAGGGGTCCTCAGACTGGATTGGAGTTTGGGCAGCCCAGAACTAGAGCTCTTTGTGGCCAGAGCTGTGGCAGAGGTGAGAATGGAATGGTGAGGGGCACAGAGGAGGACTCAACCCACAAGGAGCAAGAAGGGACTGCCAGTTGCTGCTTTCTGACCACCTTGGACTCCCTTCACTTGGGTCTCCTGAACTCCCTTCACTTGGCTTTGTGAGATGGGGAATTCCTCCTTTCTTCTCCAGGGAGAGGAGAGAATTGCTATGGGACTCCTTACCAAGCAATAGCCCTTCACCTTAAAGCTCCCTTTCATACAATGTAGATCAGCACATACCTTCATGGAGGTTCACAGGTAGCTGGCATTTGTCATGCCTACTCTCTCTCTCTTCTTTATGTAGATACACAGATATATGTACACTTTAAACAGAACCCTTTAATACTATGTTGCAGAAATCATGGCACTTTATCTTCAAACACCACAGCATTAAGCTCCTAACAAGATCTCCTAAAATATTCTCCCACGTAACCATGATATCACGTTCACACTGAAGAACATTAATTCCATAATATATCATCTCCAGTCCTTGTTCATTGGTCTTCAATTGTACCCAAAATGTCTTTTAAAGATTTTATTTATTTTTAGAGAGATGGGAAGGGGGAGAGAAAGAGAGGGAGAGAAATGTCGCACGCCCCCAACCAGGGACCTGGCCCGCAACCCAGGCACGTGCCCTGACCAGGAATTGAACCAGTGACCTCTTGATTCACTGGCCAGCACTCTATCCACTGAGCCACAACAGCCAGGGCAATTAAAAAATATTTTAAAATTCAAGGTCCAATCAAGGTTCACATATTGCATTTGATGATGTCTCTTTAGTCTCTTTGCTTAGAAAGTGTCCTTGTCTATTTTTTTTAATGACATTGACCATTTTGAAGAGTGTGAACCAGCTGCCATGAGGAACAGCCCACAGCATGGATTTTCTTCATTCACTTTTACCATCTCTTACCAACAAGGAGGAGGGTGAGGGTCTCTCTTTAGAATGCAGGATCCTCATCATCTATTAGTTTCAGATTAGAGACTTGAGCTAAAATTCAGAGGTGGCTGGAACACTCCTACTCCTGATTTGTTTCTGCAGGTGCTAGGAAGGGCACTACAGAGCACCTTTCTGGGGAGGAGCAGTGAGCCTCCGGATGGGCCTAGACTGAGTGCCCAGGAAGGGAGGGCCCTTTACAGTGGAGAGGAGGGTGGACTAGTCCAGAAACCCCTCACTCCCAGCACCTTGCCTTGCCGTTGAGAGAAATAATCTACCCCCAGTCCAGGACCCTGAGAAGAGCTAGACATTCCTCCCCACGGACACAGCACCTATCCCTGAAGAGCTGCCCCTGGGCCTGGGTAGTAGGTGGAACTGAGAGACTGAGGCTCAAGACCTTCCAACTTTATTCAGTGACTTTGCTATCAGGTGGCCAGGACAGCTGGGTCAGCGTAGGTGTTTACAAAAGCCACCCTCCCAGCCCCATAATACAGCTCTGTATTAACCCCCACAACCCTCCTGATACCAAGCACCTGCCTCTACAGGTACCTTTGTTGGGCCCATTTTCCACTCTCCAGAAGCCCCTACCATATATGTTGGGAACAGTAGAGATGGAGGTATGAAGGTTAGGGAAGGAATCCTCAGTTAATGTGTAGGAGGCTTGAGTTCTAGTCCTTGCTATCTAGCTCCAGACCTCAGTTTCTCCATTTTTTAAATAAGCAGCTTGGACTGGGCCATCTCTAAGGACACTTAGTGTGATTGAAGTAAAGAGATGGGGAGGGTTCCCCCCTCCAGCACAAGGGCAGCCCCGGCCCTGGCTGCAGCCCAACAACTTCAACCTCCAGGACTGGGGTGGGGGCATCTTCTGAGGAAGGTGACCTTCTTGATCTCAATAACGACTACTCTGGGAGAGGGGAATCACAAGCATTTGCATTAACCCTGGGAACTTGGCCCCTCAGTATTGCTGGGTGGGAGCAACTCCACTCCCTGGGAAAGAGGCGGTATCGGCAGGAAATCAGCACTGGTGGGACCTCTTTGACACAATGCTCAGCATACACCCTGCGCTGGGGGCTCACAAGGGGGTGCTTCCCCATTTTGAAGTAGTCACTTGCCTCCACTCCAGCCTCAGAATTGGAAACTAAGGTGACAGCAGAGAGGAAGACCATGGTTGGGAGTTCAGACACTGAAGTTTGGAATCACAAGGCTCCTTTCCAGCCCTCAGACTCTATGATACACCAAGGGTAAGTTCCTGGTACGCAGGACCCATGGTGCATGTAACTTAGTCTTTCAGATATCCAGCTGGGAGCCAAGCACAGAACATGTGCCAGTGGTTATTGACTGAGTGAGTCAGTGAATGAATGAATGAGTGGCTCCATCTTGGTCCTGTTTGGTTCCTCTTTCCTCTTCCCCTGCAGCTGATACAGATGGCATTGCCCTAGCCCAGTTCCTTCTTGGCCACAGAGCTTCTCCTCACCTCCTCCATCTTCTGCCTAGTATTCTGGGTGGTCAGGGCCTGGCAGCCTCAGGTCCCCAAAGGCCTGAAGAGTCCACCGGCGCCCTGAGGTCGGCCCCTGCTTGGACACATGCTGACCTTGGGGAAGAGCCCACACCTGGTGTTGTCACAGCTGAGCCAGCATTATGGGGACGTGCTGGAGATCCGCATTGGCTACACACCTGTGCTGGTGCTCAGCAGGCCCTGGTGTGGCAGGGTGATGATTTCAAGGGCCAGCCTGACCTCTACAGCTTCATCTTCATCAACGGTGGCCAGAGCCTGACCTTTAACCCAGACTCTGGACCAGCGTGGGCTGTCTGCCATCACCTGGCCCAAAATGCCCTGAAGAGGTTCTCCATCACCTCAGACCCGGCTTCCTCATCCTCCTGCTACCTGGAGGAACATGTGAACAGGGAGGCTGAGGCCCTCATTAGCAAGTTCCAGGAGCTGATGGCAGGGGCTGGACATTTTGATCCCTATAGGTATGTAGTGGTGTCAGTGGCCAATGTCATCTGTGCCATGTGCTTTGGGCAGCACCTCCCCCACAGCAGTGAGGTGATGCTCAGCCTTGTGAAGAACAGCCATGACTTTGTGGAGAACACCTCCTCTGGGAACCCCATGGACTTCTTCCCCATCCTTAAATATCTGCCCAACCCCACCCTGCAGAGGTTCAAGGCCTTCAGCCAGAGGCTCCTGTAGTTCATACAGCAAATGACCCATGAGCTCTATCAGAATTTTGACAAGGTGAGCACAGCATGCAGGGAGTGAGGTGGCACCCTGCAGAGCCTGGGTCTGGCCCCTTACCCAGCTCCAAAGCAACAGCTGATGTGTCCCCAAGGCCTAGGAAGGCTCCGGGACACCTGGGACCAGCTGTGTGACCTGAAGCCAATCCTTCTACCCCTTGGTCTCAGTTTCCTCATTCCTATAGCCTCCTTCTCAGAGGAGCTGCTCAAAGCCACAGAGAGCCCTGTAATGTTGGGGGCTGTTACTATGAATGAGAAGGCTTTTGTTCCCAGGAACCTGACCCCTGACAGAGACTAATTCTCAGCTCAGGTGTCACTTTTCTTCCCTGTACTCATACTAACATCCTCCTTTGAAATTGGACCCCTGGGGTTATTGAGAAGAAGAATCAATGGGGCATGAAATGACACTTTAAGCCCTACCCAGGGCAGATGCCAGCTCCTGCTATGAGTCTAACCCTGCTGAGTGGAGGCCTGGGCGGGGGTGCCAAACAGGATGGGGCATGGTCCAACCTTTGGCCTCAGAAGTGCTGGAGGGCCTCTAAATTTGTCATCCCTCAGAACAATGTCCAGGACATCGCAGATACCCCTGTTCCAGCTCTATGAGAAGAACTCCAGAGCCAGTGGTGACCTCATCCCCCAGGAGAAGATCGTCAACCTTATCCATGACATTTTTGGGGCCAGTAGGAACCAGGTCCCTGTCCCTCCATCCATCAGTACCTGCTGTTCACCCGCAGCATTGCCCAGCCCCCACGTCCATCAGATAATTCTGGAACCACATGCCAGATGGTGAGGGACAGAGAGGCCTGGCCCACATTCAGAGTTTGAGCCCAGATTGTGCCACCAACTCCCAGGGAAACTCAGCCAAGTCCTTCTCCTCCTCTGGGCCTCAGTTTCCCTATTTGAACAATAAAGGGACCTCTTGCTTGTAAATCTCAGCTCCTATAATTCCAGTAGCTAATTATTTAAACCAGTGACCCAAGGTTAGGGATGGGGGATCAGGGGAAGGAGACAGAGAAAGACAATGCCTGGTACATACATGGTGGGTGCTTGGTAAATGTTGATTTCTTGTTCCTGTCTTATTTTCATCCTCACCTTGCCCCATCCTGCCCAGGATCTGACACGATCACAACAGCTATCTCCTGGAGCCTCACGTACCTTGGGGAAAATCCTGAGATGCAGATGAAGAAACAGGAAGAACTGGGTGTGCAGAGAAAAGCTTTGGGGCTCTAGGTCACTTGTTCAATCTACATAGCTGTTATGTACCATGTGGGAGCTCTGGGCATTCAGTGATGCCTACCTTTGTCTAGAAGAGGCTGGTGAGGGTTGGTGGGTCTCAGGCATGTAAATAGACACATAGAGTGACACCACATAGAGTGACACTTGGTATCATAGGAGACTCATACCATGGGACAGTCAAGGCAGGCCCTAAGCCCCATCTGTCCTTCGTGACCTACAGGCACAGTGATTGGCAGGGAGCGGCAGCCCCAGCTCTCTGACAGACCCCAACTACTGTACATGGAGGCCTTCATCCTGGAGGCCTTCCAACATTTATCCTTCCTCCCCTTCACCATCCCCCACAGGTGAAGCCCACCTATTTTGCTCTCCCACCTCTCCTCCTTGTCATATTTTCTCCTCCCAGTTTCTCAGCTCTGGGCTCTGGCTGAGACTTCAGCATCTCCTTCCTGACCCTGACACCAGGTTCCTCACAGACCCTCAGCCTCTAGCCTGCCCGTATTCAATCCAAACGTGACCAAACCACCCAGCTCTCAGGAGAAAATCACACGGCTGACCTCAGTACTCATTCACCTCTGCTCGCATTCTCTCCCTGTGAGTACTCTCAGCCTACCCAGGCTGGCCTCCCTATCCCTCAAAGGCCTGTTCCAGCCAGTCTCCAACTTCGCTTATGCTGAGCCTTCTACTTGCAATGCCTTCTCATTGCTCTTCTCTGGCTACCAGAGTCCTATCTCTGCCCAAGATAGGACACCCCCGCCCAGGCCTCCACTCAGCCTATGTTAGTCAATGCTGACACAAACTTCCCCTCCCCGAGAAGTGTTCTTGACTCATCAGGCTGGCACAGCTTCATTTCTGATATCTTGTAGATTGTAGAACGTACAGCCATTTGTCCTTGATTATATCCTGGAATTTTCACAATGTTGAAAGATGCTGGCCCTGGCCAGTATGGCTCGGTTGGTTGGAGCATCATCCCATAACCGAAGGGTTGTATGTTCAATTCATGGTCAGGGCACACGTGTAGGTTGTAGGTTCCATTCCTGGTCTGGGCGTGTACAAGAGGCAACCGATCAATGTTTCTCTCTCACATTGCTGTTCCTCTCCCTTCCTTTCTCTCTAAAAGCAATGAAAAAAAAAAAATGCCCTCAGGTAAGGAAACAGAAAAGAGGGAGATAGTGAACACTTCCTCTGCTCATTTGTTGGTCTAATTATTCCCAGGTAAGAGTCCTGACTCCTCAGCCAGGCTGGGAACTCCCAACGTCCCAGAGAATGGCTGAGTGCACAGGTGGGCACAAAGAGAAGTGTAGTAAACACACGTTGAAGTGGAAAAACAGGAGCCAAGGAAGAGGAAGGACAATTTTCCCCTCCTGTTCTCCAACATTTCCTCCCAGTGTAGAGTATGAAGCCTGTGGAGGGCAGGCTGTTGGGGTGGTGCGGAGGCAGGAGCAAGAAACACCCAGAGATGTACCCTGGTTTCCCAGTCCCTGAGCCTGACAGAGCCCTCCTCCCTTCTCAGCACAACAAGGGACACAACACTGAATGGCTTCTACATCCCCAAGGAATGCTATGTCTTCATAAACCAAGGGGATGTCAATCATGACCAGTAAGTGCATGTCCCCACTAAAAAGAAACTATGAAGTTCAGCAGTTAGAAAGGCTGTTTGTCCCTCTAGGAATTGGTTATATAATAAAAGAATGTGCCTCAATTGCTATATAACTCTTATATAAAGTGACACAATTTAGGTCTATGTTTCTCAAACTTTAGTGCAATAAGAATTAACCAGGAAGAAGAAAAAAAAGAATTAACCAAGAAGTTGGTTACAGATTATGGCACCTCATCCCCCAAGATTCCACATTGGTAGCTAAGGTGGAGTACTCAGGTGATTTTTATATGAATGGCTTAGGGGCTTCTTTTTGGAAAAATCGTACTTCAGTCTATACGTAGGGGGACCACATAATTTACCATCCAAACAGGACTACTCCTGAGTGTGGGATGCTATCAATGATTACTTCAAAACAATAAGCATAAACTGAGATATATTGTGGATTCCCCTTTTTTTACTGATTAGAATGAAGACAGTTTAATATTAAAAAGCACTATTTTCAAGGTTGATCTTTATCTATTCTTACACTGGTGGTATCAACAGAAGTCTATTCAGAAGTCTTCCCCCAGGACTGTCCTTCCAGGGCCTCCCAGCCCCGAAATCTCAGCTCCTCTGTTCCCGTTGTAGGAAGCTGTGGGGGGGACCCATTTGAGTTCCATCCAGAATGATTCCTCACTGCCAATGGCACTGCCATCAACAGAACCTCGAGTGAGAAGGCGATGCTCTTTGGCATGGGCAAGCGCTGGCGCATAGGGGAGGTCCTAGCCAAGGAGGAGGTCTTCCTTTTTCTGGTCATTTTGCTGCAGTGGCTGGAGTTCAGTGTGCCACCAGGCGTGAAAGTGGACCTATCCCCTATCTATGGGCTGACCATGAAGCATGCCCACTGTGAGCATGTCCAGGCCCGGCTACGTTTTGCATCAAGTGAAGAAGACACCAGTATGCTGAGGCTGAAGGAAGGGTGACAGTAAGCCATGGAACTCAGCTTTTTTTTCTTTCCTTCTCTTTTTTAATAACAGCCGTATTGATTTATAATTCATGGAGGAGAAGAGAATTTTTCCCCCTTTTCTCTTCTAGGTTTTTGGTTGGTCTACAATTAAATTGACATAAGACATTAAGAGGAGAAAAATGAATTTAATTTTGTGCATATATGGGAACCCATAGAAATACAAGACCCAAAGAAAAGACTAATGCAGGCAGCTTTTATACCTTGAAAACAAAGAAAGAATTATTTGTAAAGATTTGACAATACAAAGGAATTTGGGCTTTGAGTAGCAAATTAATAAAGAAGTAACAAAGTTTGCTTATACAGCCCTCTCAGCCTTGAATTCCCTATCTCTGGTGATAAGGATGCCTCCTAATATCCTGATATAGGAAGGATATCTTCACATAGGAGATTTACTTCCTGCTTTCAGGGTGACAAAGAAGGGGCAGAGACTCCTTTTTGTATTCAGCTGTTCATTTAGTAACTTTAATTCAAAATAATCAATATGCCAAAATGGAATATTATAGGGTAATTCATTTTGCTTCCCATCATTAACGTACCATATAATTCACCCTCTTAAAATGTACAATCCATGGCTTTTAGTATATTCAGAGTTGTGCTACCATACCGCAAGCAATTTTAAGAGACTTCTTATAACCTGAAAATAAATAAATAAATAAATAACCATGCCTCCCCGGCCAGGTGGCTCAGTTGGTTGGAGCATTGACCCGTACACCTAAAGTTTGCAGGTTTAAGCCCCGATCAGGGAACATGCCTCAGTTGATCCCCAGTCAGGGCACATACGGGAGGCAACCAATCAATGTTTCTCTCTCACATCAATGTCTCTCTCTTGCCCTCTCCCTTCCTCTCTCTAAAATCAATAACCATATCCTTGGATGAAACACAATGAGATACCATTTCACACCTACTGGAATAGCAACTTTAAAAGCTAGATGGGCCCTGGCTGATGTGGCTTAGTGGGTTGAGCGCTGGCCTGTGAACCAAAGGGTCACTGGTTCGATTCCCAGTCAGAGCACATACCTGGGTTATGGGTCAGGTAGGGGGAGCGTGAGAGGCAACCACACATTGCTGTTTCTCTCCCTCTCTATCTCCCTCCCTTCCCCTCTAAAAATAAATAAATAAAATCTTTTTTTTTAAAGTTAGGTGGTTGTAAATATAAGCTGTTACATGTAAGCCTCATGCTAACCACAAAGCAAAAATGTAAAGTAGATACACAAAAAATAAAGACAAAGTAATCTAAACATACCACCACACACACAAAAAAAGCCTCAAATCACTAAGGAAGAGAACAAGAAAAGAAAGGAAAACGAGAACTACAAAACAATTAATAAAATGGCAATAAATACATACCTATTGACAATTAATTTAGCTGTAAATGGATTAAATTCTCCAATGAAAAGGCATAGAGTGACTGAATAGATTTTTTTTAAAGGCCCATCAATAAGCTGCTTACAAGAGACTGTAAGGACACATATAAGGACACATAAAGATTGAAAGTAAAAAGATGTAAAATATTTCATTCAAATGAAAACCAAAAGAAAGCTGGACTGGCTATACTTATATCAGACAAAATATATTTTAAAACAAAGACTATAATAAGAGTAGTGGGAGCAGTGGCTCGGCGATCTAGAGACACGTTTGTTGTGTAGACAGTGCACCAACCACAAGGAACAACATTTTACAAACAAGCTAAATTGGCATTCAAGAACAAGGCTCCTGGTTTTGGGCTCAAGATGTGGAGTAGGAAGATCCTGAGCTGATTTCCTCTCACTAACACCAAAACTACAACTACATATATAACAGCTATCTCTAAGAATGACCTGAACATTAGCTGGACAGATTTTCTACAACTACGGATATAAAGGAAAAGCTGCATTAAAACTACAATGAGACATCATCTCACACCCGTCAGAATGGCTGTCATCAATAAATCCACAAATGGCAAGTGTGGATGAGGATGTGGATAAAAGGGAACCCTCATGCACTTTTGGTGGGGATGTAGATTGGTGCCACCACTATGGAAAACAGCGTGAAGTTTCTCCAAAAAATTAAAAATGAAACTGCCTTATGACCCAGTGATTCTAATTCTGGGTATATATCTGAATAAACCCAAAACACTAATTTGAAAAACACATATGTACTCCTCTGTTCTTTGCAGCATTACTAATAATAGCCAAGATTGGAAACAACCCAAGTGCCCATCAATAGAAGAGTGGATTAAAAAAGCTGTGGTACATTTACACAATGCAATGGAATAATACTCAGCCATAAAAAAGAATGAAGTGTTACTATTTGCCATAGCATGGATAGACCTACAGGGTATTATCCTAAGTGAAATAAGTCACACAGAGAAAGAAAAAATACCACATGATTTTACTTATATCTAAGTAAAGTAAAGTGGAATCTAAAGAGCAAAATAAATGAACAAACAATTGAAACAGACTCAGAGACACAAAAAAACAGACTGGTGATTACCAGAGGGGAGGGGACTTGGAGGACTGGGTAAAGGGATTAAGAAGTACAAATTGGTAGTCACAGAATAGTCACAGAAATGTAAAGTACAGCATAGGGAATAACTAGTATGGTTACCACAATTATGGTGCTAGGTAGATACTGGACATATTAGGG
Organism: Mormoops blainvillei; assembly: GCA_004026545.1. Taxonomy (NCBI): domain Eukaryota; kingdom Metazoa; phylum Chordata; class Mammalia; order Chiroptera; family Mormoopidae; genus Mormoops; species Mormoops blainvillei. The sequence continues at coordinate 60,961 of PVJD01002060.1, forward strand.
GGAACACTTGGTAAAGTATATGATTGCCTGACCATTATGCTGTACATGGAATGAAACCAATCCAAAATAATATTGCAAGCAAATTGTAATTGAAAAAAAACTGCAAGTGTAAATCAAAAAATAAAGCCACTTTGAGACAGGTAGGAGGGGCAAAGACTCAGTCTAGTCAGGACCCACCCTATTCCCCACTCCCCATGCGATGACCTAAAAGTGGGAGGGATGGCACAACCCCAGAGGTTCCCCCTGAAGAGCAAGGGTCTGAGTCCCAGCTTGGGGGACCTGCACCAGAAAAAGGAGACCCTATAATATCTAGCTTTGAGAACCAGTGGGGCTGACATCTAGGAGAGCCGAAGAACTGTGGGAAACCAAGGTGGCACTCTTTGAGTCCCAGAGCAGAGGTAGCAGTTTGAAAAGCACCTGGGTAATATGTGAAGGTGATACATTGACTAATTTTAGGGCATATGCTGAAGAAACATGTATCTGCTGCAACTTTCTTTAGGCGTAGAAGTGCTGGTGGGCACCATTTCCCCCTTTTCTTTATCCTCCTTCCATCTAGCTGGTCTGACACTGGCAGACACCATTTCTGATACTCTCTCTTAACCTTACTAACACTGTTCACTTCAAAGGACCCAACCAGGCTGGCACCCCTCCAAAGCTGTTCCTGCCCTGCCACACCTGGTGGATGACCTCAGTCCGCACCAGTACGCAGCAGTGTATCTGCAACAGTCAAGGTTGGGCCTCTCAGCCAACTGCACCAAAGTCCTTCCCTGCCTACCCGCACACCAATAACAGTTGTGACCAGGCCTCACAGCCAGCCAGGCCAGGGACTAGCCTCACCTGCCAGTGTGTCCTTAGCAGTTGTGGCCCAACCACAACAGGAGGCCACACTAGTCTACTCAGGGAACACCTCTGGAGCACCTGGCTCTGGTGACAAGGCAGGGGTGGGGGGAATTCCACCACTGGACTCCACAGGGCACCTTCTAAATAAGGCCACTTTTTCAAGACCAGGATATGTAGCTACTCTACCTAATATATAGAAACAAACAGGAAAAATGAGGAGACAAAGGAATGTGTTCAAAACAAACAAACAAACAAACAAAAAAGCAAAACCCCAGAAAAAGAACTGAACAAAACAGAGGTAAATTATCTACTAGGTAAAGAGTTCAAAGTAATAGCCATAAAGATGCTCAACTAACTCTGCAGACAAGTGGATAAAAAATATCACATCTTCTTTATTTATTCATCTATGATGGACACTTAAGTGCATGTAGAAGGAATGTAAGTCAACATGATAAAAGCCATTTATGACAAGCCCACAGCTAACATCCTACTCGATGATGAAAAAATTGAAGAAGGCACAAATAAATAAAAAAATATTGCATGCTCATAGATTTGAAGAATTGATATTGATAAAATGTTCATACTAACTATCCAAAGAAATCAACAGATTTGGTACAATCCTTACAAAAATTCCAATGACATTTTTCACAGAAATAGAACAGACAATCCTAAATTTGTATGGGACCAAAACAAACAAACAAACAAACAAACAAAGAAGCATAACAACACCCTGAATAGTCATAGCAGTCTTGAGAAAGAATTACAAAGCTGGAGACATCATGCACCATGAGTTCAAACTATATTATAAAACTATAGTAATCAAAACAGTATGGCACTGGCATGAAAACAGACACACAGATGGAACAGAAATAAGCTCACACATAAATGGTTAATTAATTGACAAAGGAACCAAGACAACATAATGGGGAAAGAACAATCTCTTTAATAAACGGCATTAGAAAGAATGAATGAATGAAAGAATGAAACTGGACCACTTTCTCACACCACACACAAAAATTAACTCAAAATAGACTAAAGACTTGAACATAGGACCTGAAACCATAAAACTCCTACAAGAAAATATAGGCAGTAACCACATTGATATCAGCCTTAGCAATGATTTTTTGGATTTGACACCACAAGCAAAGGCAACAGAAGCAAAAATAGAACTTCTGGCCAAGATGGAGGAATAGGTTGGTACACTTTGTCTCCTTGCACAACCAAAACAAGGATAACAACAAATTAAAAAAAAAAAAACAAAAAACCAGAACTGCCAGAAAATCAAACTGTATGGAAGTCCAACAACGAAGGAGTTAAAGAAGAAACATTCATCCAGACCGGTAGGAGGGGCGGAGACGGGCAGCTGGGGCTGGGAGGACACAAGTGACAAGGCTGCAGCTGGTGGACTTGGGCAGTCAAGGCAGTGGCTGGCAGAACAGGTGGTCCCACATTTGCATGTGGATAAACCAGGAGGAAGAACTAGGGAGTGAGAGACCATGTAACCCAGGGTTCCGGTACAGGAAAAGAAAGCCTCAAAACCTCTACCAATCAAAACCTGAGGGGGTTGCAGCAGCTGAAGAAACACTCAGCCTCACAGGAGAGTTCGTTTGAGAGACCCACAGGGTCCTAGAACATATACAAACCCACCTGCCTGGGAATCAGCACCAGAAGGTCCCAATTTGCTTGTGGGTAGCAAGGGAAGTGACTAAAAGCCAGCCAAGAGCCAAGCAAGTGTTATTGTTCCCTCTCAGACCCCTCCCCTACATACAGCAGCCACAAGGCAGTGGTGTGGGTTGCCCTGCCCTGGCAAATACCTAAGGCTCTACCCCTCACAACATAATAGGCACACCAGAGACAAAAAAAATATGACCCAAACAAAAGAACAGAACAAAGCTCCAGAATTAGAACTAAGTCATGAAGTGATAGCCAACCTAACAAGTGCGGAGTTCAAAACACTGGTAATCTGGATGCTCACAGAAAAGGTTGCGTACGGTCACAAAACAGAGGAAAAGTGAAGGGTGCGCAAAGTGAAATAAAGAAAAATATACAGGGAATCAACAGTGAAGGGAAGGAAACCAGGATTCAAATCAATGATTTGGAGCAGAAAGAAGAAAGAAACATTCAACCAGAACAGAATGAAGAAATAAGAATTCAAAAAAAATTAGGAGAGGCTGAGGAACTTCTGGGACTACTATAAACGTTCTACCATCCGAATCATAGGGGAGCCAGCCGCAGAAGAGGAAGAGTAAGACTTTGAAAGCTTATTTGAAAAAATAATGAAGGAGAACTTCTCCACACTGGCAAAGGAAATAGACTTCCAGGAAGTCCAGGAAGCTCAGAGAGTCCCAAAGAAGTTGGACCCAAGGAAGCACACACCAAGGAACGTCCTCATTACATTACCCAAGATTAAAGATAAGGAGATGGTCTTAAAAGCAGAAAGAGAAAAGGAGACAGTTACCCACAAAGGAGTTCCTAGAAAACTAGCAGCTGATTTCTCAAAAGAAACCTTACAGGCAAGAAGGGGCTGGAAAGAAGTATTCCAAGTCATGAAAGGCAAGGACTTACAACCAAGAATACTCTAGCCGGCAAAGCTATCATTTAGAATGAATGGGCAGGTAAAGTGCTTCCCAGATAAAAGTAAAGTTAAAGGAGTTCATCATCACCAAGCCCTTATTAAATGAAATATTAAAGGGACTAATCTAAGAAAGAGAAGATCGAAAATATGAACAGTAAAATGACAATAGACTTACAACAATCAACAACAGAACCTAAAAAAGCAAAAATAAAAACAAACTAAGGAAACTGCTAGAACAGGAACAGAATCACAGAAATGAAGATCACGTGGAGGGTTACCAGCGGGGAGGGAGAGGGGGGATAATGGGGGGAAAGGTTCAGGAATAAGAAGCATAAATGGTAGGTACAAAATAGACAGGGGGAGGTTAAGAATAGTATAGGAAATGGAGAAGCCCAAGAACTTATATGTATGACCCATGGACATGAACTAAGCAGGGGAATGCTGGTGGGAGGGGGGCTGCAGGGAGGAGGGGAATAAAGGGGAAAAAAATGGGACAACTGTAATAGCATAATCAATAGAATATATTTTTTAAAAAGAAGCAAAAATAAAAAAGTGGGACTGCATCAAACTGAAACGCTTATGCACATCAAAGAAAACTATCAACCAGCCCTGGCTCATGTGGCTCAGTGATTAGAGCATCATCTTGTCGCATACACTGAAAGGTTGTGAGTTTGATTCTCAGCCAGCGCGCATGCCTAGGTTGCAAGTTTTAGATCCCAGTACATGTTGCATATGAAAGGAAACTGATCAATGTTTCTCTCTCCCTCCCTGCCGCCCTCCCTCCCTCGTTCACTTCCTCTCTCTCTAAAATCAATGAATATATCCTCAAGTGAGGATTTAAATAAATAAATAAGAAAGATAGCCACTAGCCACATGTCGCTATTATATTACAAAAACAAAAACAAAAACAAAAAACAACCTGTCAACAAAATGAAGAGCAACTTACTAAATGGGAGAAAGTATTTACAAATCACATACCTGGTAAGGGGTTAATATACAAAATATATAAAGAATTTATACAACTCAATAGCAAACAAAAAATATCCAGTTTTTAAAATGGACAGATCTGAATAGGCATTTTTGCAAAAAGGACATACAGATGACCAACAGGTACATGAAAAGATGCTCAACACCTCTAACCATCAACAAAATGTCAATCAAAACCACAATGAGGTATCACCTCACACCTGTTAGAATGGTTAGTATCAAAACAAAAAGTTTTTGTTGGTGAGGATAGGGAGAACAGGGAATCCTCGTGTGCTATTGGTAGGAATGTAAACTGGTGCGGACACTATGGAAAACAGTGTGGAGGTTCCTCAAAAAAATTAAAAATAGAAGTACTGTTTGATCCAGAAATTCCACTTCTGGATATTTATCAAAAGAAAATGAAAACAGCCCTGACTGGTCTAGCTCCATAGATTGGGCGTCACCCTGCAAACTGAAAGGTCACTGGTTCCAGTCAGGGCACACACCTAGGGTGTGGGCTAGGTCCCCGATTGGGGACATGCGAGAGGCAAGAGGCTATCAATCGATATTTCTCTCACATATCAATGTTTCTCTCCCTCTCTTTCTCCCTCCCTTCCCCCTCTCTAAAAATAAATAAACAAAATCTTTCTCAAAAAAGAAAATGAAAACACTAACTCAAAAATATATATACATGCCCACGTTCATGACTCTTCGATGTGCGAGAATTACCCCCGGGTTCTGTGCTAATCACCTCTTCCTTTTCTTTATTCAGCACAGCAAAACCAGTGGCATTCTGTCCTGTGGCTGAGTCTCCACTCCTGAAGAAAATGGTCAGCATGGCCTGTGGCCCTTCTCCTGTCTTCCACTGATGTCCTTTTCCTCAGACACTTCACAATGTACCTGAAATCTGAAGTGACCTTTGGTAACAATCCAAAAATAAAGGGTCTAATATTGAATTCCACCCCCCCACCCCCCAAAAAACCAAGATGATCTTAAGGAGACCCACACCAACACATATTGTAATTAAAATGGCAAAAGTTAAAGATAAAAAGACAATGGAAGGAATAAAAAGGAAAACAGGCAAGTTACATACAAAGGAAACCCCATAAGGCTATCAGCTGATTTCTCAGCAGCAACTGTACAGACCTGAAGGGAGTGTCAGGGCATCTTCAAAGAGCTGAAAGAAAGGAATCTGAAACCTAGAATAATTTACCCAGCGAGATTATCATTTAGAATTGAAGGAGAGATAAAGAGTTTCCCAGACAAGCAAAAACTAAACAAGTTCATCACCATTAAACCAGCTCTACGAGAAATATTAAAGGGTCCTCTTTAAGCAGAAAAGGAAAGGCCATAACCAGAAAAGATGAGAAAGGAAAAAATCTCACAAGTAAAGCCGAATAAATACAGTGAAGAAGACATTTAAAAAGCTACTACCAAGGTCAAAAAAAAATATATCGAACTCAACCCAAACTATAGTAAGTAGTTAGGAGACACATAACACAAAGATCTAAAATAACACATCAGAAACAAAGTGTAGTCCGTAGAGAATATATTTGAACTTAAATTCCTACCAGCTTAAAATAGGCTTCTATAGGTATAGAATAATATACATAAACCTCCTGGTAACCACGATCCAAAAACATTTTTGCCAGCAAAGGAAACCAGCAACAAAACAAACAGGTAGCCTTGGCTGGTGTGGCTCAGTGGACTGAGTGCTGGCCTGAGAACCAAAGGGTCGCCGGTTTGATTCCCAGCCAGGGCACATGCCTGGGTTGCGGGCCAGGTCCTCGTTTGAGGTCCCCGGTTGGGGGCATGAGAGAAGCAACCAATCCATGTATCTCTCTCACATATCGATGTTTCTCTCTCTCTCTTTCTCCATCCCTTTCCCTCTCTCTAAAAATAAATAAATAAAATCTTGAAAAAAATCTTTAAAAAAAAAGGCACTTGCTGAATGGGCGAAGATATTAGCTAATAGTACATCTAACAAGGGGTTAATATCCAAACCATCAGGAACTCAAACAACTTAACACCCAGGGGAGGGGGCTGGGGGTTGGGAATTCAAAAATAAAGCTTATCAATTAAAAAAACAAAAAAGCTAGTCACACAATAAAATGTTGCCTGAATAGGCATTTCTCCAAAGAGGACATACAGATGGCCATCAGACACACGAAAAGATGCTCCACGTCATATATCATCAGGGAAATCCAAATGAAAACCACAGTGAGCTGTTACCTCACATCTGTCAGAATGGCCATCATCAATAAATCAACAAGCAACAAGTGCTAGGGAGGTTATGGAGAAAAGAGAACCCTTAGTGCACTGTTGATGGGAATGCACACTGGTGCAGCCACTGTGGAAAAGAGTGTGAAGTTTCCTCAAAAAATTAAAAATAGAGCTGCCATATGACCCAATGCCACTTTTGCGTATATATCCAAAGAAAAAAACACTCCCTCAAAAAGATATTTCACCCCTGTGTTCGCTGAAGCATTAATAGTAACAGTCAAGATATGGAAGCAACCTAGATGTTGATCCACAGAAGAAGTGGTATAGATATGGAATATTATTTAACAATAAAAAAAGAACGTAATCTTGCACCAAAGAAGATAATCCTGTGAATAACATCGATGGACCAAGAGGGTATTATGATAAGTGAAATAAGTCAGACGGAGAAAGGCAAATACTGAATAATTTCACTTATATGTGGAATCTAAAAACAAACAAATGAATAAACAAACAAACAAACAAAGCAGAAACAAGCCCAAAGAGATACAGAAATAGATGATGGCTGCCACAGAGGAGGGGGCGGGGGGATGGGAATTTTTTAATAAAGTCTGTAAATTACAAAAACAAAAAGGCTAGTAACGCAACAAAATATTGTCAAAATATTTTTATTTTTTAATTATATTTTATTGATCATACTATTACAGTTGTCCTGATTTTTCCCCCTTTGCCCCCCTCCACGCAGCACCCCCACTCCCTCAGGCAGTCCCCCCACCATTGTTCATGTCCATGGGTCACACACATAAGTTCTTTGGCTGCGTCGTTTCCTATCCCGTACTTAACACCCCCACGGCTATTCTGCGACTACCTATTTGTACTTCTTAATCCCCTCACCTCCAAAATGTTATTTTTTTAAAAGGCCCAGGCCTTCCCCTCTCTCCAAATAGTTCCGGCGGTGCAGCATCCACTGTGCTCACTTACTTCCACAGTGGCAGAGCCCCCGCTTTTCCACTCTGAGCTCTCTAATTTTCCACCTGAAAAATGGAGGCAGAGAGTTGAATTAGTTGATCTCATAAAAACTCCAAGTTCTAAGTGTATAATAAGTTTGCTTTGTTCTTTGCAAAATCAGAGACTTGTTTATTATGTTTGATCTCTTGTGCATGAGCAAGGCTCCTGCCCATGGCACAACAGAGACAGGAAGGCAGGGCTTGCGGCTTCTGAGACTGGGCACAAGCCCGAACTGACCACCAGCCTCCTTGACGCCCCTCCAGCCCAAGGCTCTTTCCAAGACACGTGTTTATCCTTGGAGGGACCAACTGATTATAGTGTGACTTTAGAGTGCCCACCCAGGTGTGGAGGATGAGAGATGGAAAATTATGGAGGGATACTCTGGTGGCCTTAGAAAAAGGTAGGAGAGAATGACACAGAAAAAATGGCTGTGCCCACTCAGCTATCACGGCCCCCTGCCTTCTGCAATAGACTCATCCAACCATGTGGGCAGTAGAGTGGATCTCTGCAAAGTTAGTCCCGTTTTCTTATTGACTTTTATTACTGTATTGGAGTTGTGCTCTGTAGAAAAAAACAGCCACTAATAGCTCAGACTGAAAATTTCATAAGAAGGAGGTCCAAATGGTGACTAATACCTAGGTGCTGAAGTCTAGGAGTGAGTTGCCAGTTTTTGACCCTGCCAGCACCCCTTTCCAAGGAGCCCACAGCCAGAACTGCTGGGCCCTGTTGGCTTCTCTAGGGTAGAAACCACGAAGACTAACAGGGGTACGCCATAACGCCACCTTTGACCAACAGGAGGTGCTGTCTACTATATACCATCTGCACTCTTACTGAAGCCTTCCTTCAGTTTACTTTTGCCTTATTATCAATCCTAACCAAGACTTCACTTTATTTGTCTTACAAATTATGATTCTCTGAGATTAGATGAAAATGAGCCAGACTTTCATTTCCAAAGTGTTCATCCAGTGGCATAACTACCCCAAATTCTGGAAGGAATCGCGGTTGTCTGTGACTATGAAGAAAACAATACATTTAAGAAGTAAAATAAGCTGGGCTCTGCGCCGAAACCTTGGAGGGAGGAAGCACCTCAGCTGAGCTCCGCCTGTTTGTGCCCATGGTTGTTCTCAAATCGAAGCCAAGACTTTGGCTAACTCTGCATTGGAAAGAAGATTCAGCTCACCTGTCAGTCAGAGAAGGAACAGCTCTGCCCTAGGGGACCCCAATCTGGGGGAACCTAAGTCTGAGCAGGGCATGACCCTGTCATCGACATCGCAAACTCAGGAGGAGACACAGCCCGACCCAGAGCTCCAGTCTGAGTGAGAAACAAGCCTGCTGTGAGGCCCAGTCTGATGAGGGGCCTTCGGCCCAATCCTGGGAAACATGGGTTTATCTGCGAAAGGAGGCATGGCCTTGCTCTGGGAGCTCCAGTCTCAAAGGACATGGCTCTATTCTTCAGTGCCCCTAACTCGTGGAAAACTTCAATGATGCACCCTAGTGGCACATATAAAGACCCCAATGAGCAACAAACAGACATTGCCAGACTTCATCAATCTAAGACTCAAGCCAAGGCCCTGTGGTCACCAAACAGTCACTGTCCTTTCTACCTTCCCGTGACCAGGAGCTGACCTTAGCTTCTCATGCACACCTGGTCAATATTTAACTCACTCAGGCTGACCTGGGGCTCCCCTTTGGCCAGAACTAAAACAGGGGGAATTGGACATGGAGACTTTGCCCCTCCTGCCCCCTCACCAATCCTGCCCCCACAGCGGGCTGCAGGTAGGCTGAAACAGCCTGTCCTGCCCCTTCCTGGGCAGGTCCTGGAGACACATCATTCCAGACTGTTCTCACAACCACCTGACGAGATAGACATCATTATATCGCCTTTTGAGATAAGGAACCCAAGGCTCGGAAAGCATGATCTGGGAATTGGTCGGGGAGGGATTTGGGGCTGTGTTCCCTACACCTTGTGCAGAGCCTTTCCTCATCCTTGCCTCACTCCCTCAGCCAGGACTGCCTGGCTAGAACAGGGTAGCTCAGACATGCAGCGCGATCTGTGAAACATGGAGGGAGATGGAGAGAGTGCTTGGCTGGAAGGTGAGGAGCGCTGAGCTCAAGTTCTAGGTGTGGGTGACATTGGTCAAGCCCCTCCCTGTCTCTGGGCCTCAGACCTCCGTCTCTAGCCACCTGCCGAGGTCTCCATCACCATAAACATGAGGATTGGGCCATGAACAATGACTCCTGCTCTGCCAGCCTCACCTAAGGCTGTGGGCAAAAGCCCATGAAGGTCTGGCAAACTCTGAGGTTTGCCACTGGAGTGAGGTAAATTCAGTGAAGACGAAAAATTATGTGACTTTTCTAAGCATCCTAGCATGTCCAATTTAGATCCTTTAATGTTAATCTCAAGTACCTAATCCCACCCTTTCCATAACTCAGTTTAGGTTGTTGAGAAAGGCATTTGATTGGCTCAGGCCATCTTTCTGAGCCAGGCCACGTTAGTCAGTGATTGAGTCCTCTTGGAGCACATCTGCCACTGGTCCAAATAGTCACAGCTGGTGACTTTGGCAGGTGGGCCCTGCACGCCAGCCCAGGAGAGACAATGGCATGGGGGAACCAGCAGAGCCACACAAGAACCTCTATTTGTCATTTTCCAGTCCTACCCACCCCTCCTCACAGCCTCAGTGCAAAGCAACCTTGCCCTTGCCCTCAGTCCTCACTGGCCCTCTAAGACTGGGTCTCCGGACAAATTAGAGAAAGAACCACGACTATTCTTAGTCCACACCAGCTCACCCCTTCACTGAAGGGGGGGCTATGACACTGGGCCAGGCGGTCCTGCCTGGCTCCTTTTCCCTTGGGATGACCTCTCCCCCAGGATCCCGAGTCCCTATGCAAATACACCCAGTCCCTGAGGACCCTCCAGATCTGCCCAGATAATCTTCATCCTTAAGGCAGTTTGCTCTCTGCGGAAGGATTTCCAATTCACAAAAGAAACCCGAGGAGGGAGCAGGCTTCTGAAAGAAGGGTGGCGAACGTACCCTGGGGGGCGGGGAGCAGGGTGTCAAGCAGAAGCAGGGTTTTCCTAGTCCAAAGCTTATGTGGTTAAAAAAAAGTCAGTTCATGAACCTGCCCTCCACCTTCTCATTTTCATTGGCTCCTGTTCCTGAGGTAGTCACATCCTGAGCCAACCTCCCCCTCCCTCAGTGATCCCCCTTCAAAATTAGCTTCCCAGGACCCTGCACTCTGGTTACCCCTCCACCATGACATGAAACCAGGCTTGCGGGATCCCTCTGGATCTGGGGTTGTGATTCAAAGCTGTGCAGCTGCAGTCGTGGGTTCTAAGGCTGTGCAAGGGCGGAGGACCTTTGGAGGACATGCCCATTACCCAGCTCTAACGGGAGAGGCAGCCTCTGGTCTCCCCTGGGGCCACCTGTGCTCTCCCTGCGGGCCCTGGATGCCAGAGGGTTTTTGTGGTTTTAGAAGGATAACATGATGACACTTGATATATTTCCCAAGGTCACCCCTTCTCCTCTGCACCCCCTACTTCATCCTGAGCCAGTAATTAATGAGTCCAGTCCCCAATGGGGCTTGGGAAAGGAAAAGAGGGGAAGGCAGGAGGCGGGCTCGCAGAGAGGGCTAAATCCCAGCTCCCCCACTAACGCTGGGCCAGGCGCATAGCCTTTCTGGGTCTAGATTTTCTTATCTTGCCACCGCACAAAGTTGGTGGGAAGGTTGAAGAAATAAAGTATGTAAAGGGTCAGGTATTAGGTCAATGCTACACACACACACACACACACACACCCCCAGGAAGACTGGGAAGGGTAGTCTCAGGTGAGGACCAAACCCATGACATATATGGCATGTGTCTCTGTGCTTACCCCAGGCACACATATGTAAACCAGCATTCCCATGACCCTACACCCACTTACCATTGGGGTCTTGCCAGGGCCTGGACTCAGCCCACTTCCTTCCACTGTTCCCTCCGCGCAGAAGCTGGGAGGTGTTGGCGTGCCAGGGAACAATGGGCCCCCAACCCCTTCCAGCCCATTGCGTGAGAAGGAGCTGCCAGGAGGAAACTTAACTCCCAGTGGAACAGGCCACTGCCCCCGCCCACCCCTGCCCCTGCCCCTCCCACCCATACCTGCTCCAGGGAAGCCTGGAGACACCAGGCTTCTCAAGAGGAGAGCCTCTCTCATTCCTAGTATATTCTGTTCCTTCCATCTTGCCTGGCTTCCCCTAACCCCTTTTTCAGAGGCATCCCTGACCTCCTCCTCAGGGGCTGGGCTGGGTCCTCCTGCAAGAGTCCAGGACTCTGTTTTCTGGTCTGTCCCCCAGTGTGTGTGGCCTGACTAGAGCAGTCTTCATGAGTGAGTGCAGGAGGCCAGTCCAGAGACATCAGAGGCTCAGGGATGAGTGGGAAAGGTAAAAGAGAAGGGTCCATCTCAGGGGCTCAGCCCAAATCCCTACACTACAGGTAGGGAGGAGGTCAGGGCCCCAAAATCCCTCCAGAGAGCACAGGGCTCACTGCAGGGCACGGGCTGGGGAGCACGTTATCCTCCAAAGGTCCTTCCAGCCCTCAGGGCTTCATTGTGTAGCAGCCCCATCACCTATATCCCCACCTTCCCCCTCTCTCACATACGTCACCCTCACTCTAGGGGTCCAGTGCCCTCACCATCAGAGTAGGGCCCTAGGGGGCTGGCAGTGGGAAGCAGCTCTTCCACATTTTTGTCCACTCTCAACTCAGGGGGTTCACTCCAGGTGGGCTGCTGATCAGAGGTTCTGGACAAGATACCAGTCTGGGCACCCATTCCCCCACCTTGAATCTGTATGTTGGTAGTGGACTGAAATGAGACCTTTCCTGCAGCTGGGCCCTCCAGGCCTGGGTGTGAGGTGGGCACTCTAGCCCTGAGCACTGCCTTGTTTGATGTGCAGTTGGAAGCTGAGTTCTGCCTCGATTTGCCCGCTACTCATTTTCCACACCATGGCTCCTCCAAAGCTCTGGGCAGGGTCTCTGCATCCCCATCCAGGGAGATGGCCTCACCAGATCCAGGAATCCAGGTGCTCAGGCATGACATTGCCAGCGAGCTGGAGTAGGAACATGCTCTGCAAACCTGCCCGATTACCCTGCCTGGTGCCTCTCCTCTCTGAAGACTGAGCTTCCTTGGTTCTCCATTCTCAGGGCAAGGACTCTCAGGCATGCAAGTGAGTGGCTCCCTTGGCCCTAAGGGCACGGGATGTGGCAGGCACACCTGCAAACATCCACCTGGCTGCAAGCACGCACATACCTGGCTGGCGTCCTGATCCACCTGAATGTAACATCTGGCAAACTCACACACTTACACACTTGACCACTCCAGGCCCATGCTTGCCCACGTACATGCACCCAGAGTGTGGGCGTCCCCATCTGTGCAGCCTTATATACACACGCCCAGGTCTAGCATTTGACAGGCAAGCCCACTCCTACCCCTGCTCTCCGCCAGTTTCCTTGTGCCATTCCAGGAACCACATCATCTTGTGGGCCCCACACCAGCCCACTTTGGAGACTCAGAGGACACTATAGGTAGGGAAGGACTGTGGGGATGAGCCCTAGGCAGGGCCCGGGGTAACAGTGGGGTCTAGTGCTGTGCAGCAGATGATACAGCAGTGAGTTTTTGTTTCCAGCAATGCTTCCAATGCACTCATTCACTCACACAAGTTTTCATTAATAAGTGACATTTCAAATCAGAGGAAACATATATTACTGAATAAACACTGTTGAAAAAATTGCATATCTACCTCCCTAACACCAAAATAAATTCAAATGGATCTAAAATTTTAACGTTAATAATAAAACCATAGAAGGCCAAAAGTATACATGGGATTGATTTTTTAATAATCTGAGAACGAAAAAAGCTTTTCTAAATTTGACTCAAGTCCAAAAGCTATAAAAGAAAAGATTGTTTTTACTAAATAAAAAAATCAGTTCTGCATTTAAGAGAGGCATAAATGAACTCCAAAGACCTACAGTGAACGTGTGCTGCATACCTACCTACAGCTTTGCCCTCCAGCTCCTGCTCCACCCTGCACTCTGCAGTGGGGTCTCATCCGCAGGCTCCTTGGCCCTCTGGCCTCTGACTGGGTTCATGGACTGGAAGCTCTAACAGTAGGTGGTGGAGGATGGGTCCTCTCAGGTGTTGCCCCCCAGGCAGGTCTCTCTCCCTGGGGCTCAGGTAGCTGATTCCCCCTCAGGCTCCCTGAGTCCCTGCCTTCAGACGTGTAAATGCCCCTGTATTAAACCTTCCTCAAATTAAACTGATTTGAGCATGCCTGTTTCCTGCTGGGACTCTGCACGGTACACAGATAAAAGGTTAATTTCCTTAATATGCAAAGAGCTCCTTCAAAAAAAATTCAATAAAATGGACAAATAAAACGAGCTGTTAACAGAAGAGGAAAATACACATAAATTTTAAAATATAAGGAGATGCGACTTTCCGGCCAAGATGGAGGTGTAGGTAGATATACTCTGCGTCCTCACACAACCAAAAGAAGGACAACAACAAATTTAAAAACAAAAAACAACCAGAACTGCCAGAAAATTAAACTCTGTGGAAGTCCAACGACCAAGGAGTTAAAGAAGAAACATTCATCCAGACCGGTAGGAGGGCCAGACACGGAGACGGGAAGCTGAGGTGGAGGGGATACAGCAAGGTGGTGGGTAGAGGACCAGGCTGTCAAGATGGCAGCTGGAGGTCCCACATTTGCATGTGGATAAACCAGGAGGGACAACAGGGGAGTGAGACAGACTGCAGAACCCAGGGTTCCAGCACCAGGAAACTAAAGCCTCAAAACCTCTGGCTATAAAAATCTGTGGTGGTTCTGGCAGCAGGAGAAACTCCCTGCCTCAAAGGAGAGTTCACTGGAAGAGATCTCATGGTCCTAGAACATACACAAACCCACCCACCCAGGAACCAGCACCAAAAGGGTCCAATTTGCTTGTAGGTAGCAGGGGAAGTGACTGAAAGCCACCAAGAGCCAGACTAAGTGGCATTGTTCCCTCTTGGACCCCTCCCCCATATTCGGTGCCACAACACAGCCACGTTGGTAGCCCCGCCCTGGCGAAAGCTAAGGCTCCACCCCTTACAACATAACAGGCACACCAGAGGAGAAGAAATATGACCCAAATGAAAGAACAGATCAAAGCTCAAAAAATAGAACTAAGCCATGAACAGTTAGCTAATGAACAGATGCAGAGTTCAAACACTGGTAATCTGGATGCTCACAGAAATGGTTGAGTATGGTCGCAAAATGGAGGAAAAAGGGAAAGATGCAAAGTGAAATAAAGAAAAATACACAGGGAACTAACAGTGAAGGGCAGGAAACCAGGACTCAAATTGACAATTTGGAGCAGAAGGAAGAAATAAACATTCAACCAGAACAGAATGAAGAAACAAGGATTCCAAAAAAAATGAGGAAAGGCTGAGGAACCTCTAGGACAACTTTAAATGTTCCAAACATCCGAGTCATCGGGGTGCCAGAAGAAGAGGAAGAGCAAGACACAAAACTTATTTAAGCCCTGGCCGGTATAGCTCAGTGGATTGAGCATCAGCCTGCAAACCAAAAGGTCGCCGGTTCAATTCCCCAGTCAGGGCACATACCTGGGTTGCAGGCCAGGTCCCCAGTAAGGGGTACGTGAGAGGCAATCACACATTGATGTTTCTCTCCTCCTCTCCCTTCCCCCTCTCTAAAAATAAATAAACTCTTTTTTAAAAAAAGAACAGAAACTTATTTGAAAAAATAATGAAGGAGAACTTCCCCAAACTGGCAAAGGAAATAGACTTCCAGGAAGTTCAGGAAGCTCAGAGAGTCCCAAAGAAGTTGGACCCAAGGAAGCGCACACCAAGGCACCTCATCATTACATTACCCGAGATTAAAGATAAGGAGAGAATCTTAAAAGGAGAAAGAGAAAAGGAGACAGTTACGCACAAAGGAGTTCCCATAAAACTACAGCTGATTTCTCAAAAGAAACCTTACAGGCAAGAAGGGGCTAGAAAGAAGTATTCCAAGTCATGAAAGGCAAGGACCTACAACCAAGAATACTCTGTCTGGCAAAGCTATCATTTAAAATGGAAGGGTAGGTAAAGTGCTTCCCAGATAAAAGTAAAGTTAAAGGAGTTCATCATCACCAAGCCCTTATTAAATGAAATATTAAAGGGACTAATCTAAGAAAGAGAAGATGATCGAAAATATGAACAGTAAAATGACAATAGACTTACAACAATCAACAACAGAACCTAAAAAAGCAAAAATAAAAACAAACTAAGGAAACTGCTAGAACAGGAACAGAATCACAGAAATGGAGATCACATGGAGGGTTACCAGCGGGGAGGGAGAGGGGGGAGAATGGGGAAAAAGGTACAGGAATAAGAAGCATAAATGGTAGGTACAAAATAGACAGAGGGAGGTTAAGAACAGTAGAGGAAAGGGAGAAGCCCAAGAACTTATATGTACGACCCATGGACATGAACTAAGTGGGGGAATGCTGGTGGGGGTGGGGGTGCCAGGTGGAGGGGAATAAAGGGGGGAAAAAATAGGACAAGTGTAATAGCATTATCAATAAAATATATTTTTTTAAAAAGTCAGGCTGCTTGGGGTACCAGAACCAGGTCCCTATGTTGTCTCGCTGTGATGTGCAGGGATGAGGGTGGCCCTTCCTCCCCTGACCCCTGCCACTGTCCAGTTCTGTCTCCCTCTTCCTGCAGCCATCCATATTCTTAGTTCTCAGGCCAGGATCTGCCCCCACCCTCCTGCTTGGAGCTGGAGCCCTGAGAGTGCAGTCTGGGCCGCCCCCTCGCGGCCACTCATGGAAAGACATGCTTCCCACCGGCGGACCGTCACCGCAGCCCTGGGGACTCCGTTTCAAAGACAACCTAAGGAAAAGTGAATTTACTTTGCAAATACAGCTTCAGGACAAGTCTCCAGTCCTTTCTACTCAGAAATTCTGGAGAACCCACTAAGAATTACCAGAGGACTCCCCCCAACCCCTCTCCATCAATCCCTGGCATGGTCATTACAGACACACCTGAATAGAAATTCCTGGTCCAATTCCCTGCCAAGAGTCCAGCTTCTTTTCTCTTACTTGCAGGGACAGGGAGCTCATGACCTCCAATGTTGACCCATCACCTTTTCTATGCTGGGGCTGTGGGGAGCGCTGACCCCCTGGAACCCTCACACTGTTCACTCACCCAGAGCAACAGGTGAGCCAACAAGGGTTACAAGTTCACTGACAGGCACAGGGATGGAGTGGCCAGTTCTACAAGCACATATAAGCCAACCTGCCTCTACTCGTGGCTCTTATATTCAAAGGATTTAAATTCTAGCATCTTGGAAATGTCTGGAGTCCAGCTGCCCCCTTGAGTCTGCTTGAGAATCGACCATTGTTCCCTGAGCACAGGCCTCTCCTGGTGTTTTGCCCTGTTAGTTCTCACAACACTCTGCGAGGGCAGTGTGCTCATGCTCACCAGGCAGACGGGGGCGGGGGGCAGAGGGGAGGTCGCTCGCCTAAGATGACACCACTAGGAATCTGCAGAGTTGAGCTTCACCTCAGGCTTGCTGATGGCTCATGCAGCTCAGAATTCCCTGTACCCACACATGACACTTGGGCCCAAGCCAGCCTGCCAAGAAGGCTCAGAACAGACTGTGAAGCCAGAAGTTTGTCCCCAGCCTGCCCTTCATGCCCCTTCATCCCTGCCTCTCACCTTGGGGTCCAGGACCATTCTACCTAGACCTTCCTGCTCTGTATCAGCTCCTCTGTGCCTAGGTGGAAACATCTCTCCCAGCTCACAGCCCCTTCACTGACGAACAAATGCAGGACCTGGGGCCTGGGGCCTCTAGAACTGCTGTCCGAGAGCCCCATCAGGGGCAGAAGAGAGATCTCAGGCTCTGGGGTGGTGCTGCAAATCACCCTCTATGGGCCCCCTTGCCATACACATAAGATGTAGATGGCTACTGTGCTCCTTGAAGGATAACGAATAAATGAGATCAAATACACAAACACCCAGCACACAGTTCAAAGGAGTGTGCCTTCCTTGTCCTCACCTCGCTCGTGGTATTCAGGAAAATCCCATGGGTGTCAGCAGTGCTGAGGCCAGGCCAGATGCTGGGGGGTCAGCATGGTGAGGGCCATGGAATTGCATGCAGATCAGCTCCAGGTGAGGGCCGCTGCGGAGTCCTGGCAGCCAGGTGCTGATCTGGCTGTCCCCTACCAGCATCCCATCTGGAAAAGCCGTTGCAGTACCAGACAGGGGCCACTGGGGTTTCTAGAAAAGCTGGTTACTGCCTCTCTGTAAAGGAGTGACCAATCTGCCATGCTTTCTGGAAGTGGCCTTATCCTCTCCCTTTCTAGCTGACCTGTTTCCCTGTCCTCATCTACCCAGGCCAGCCCTGTGATGCTTCCAGTTGGGGAGGGTCAGCTCTGCCTCTGGCCCTGTTTGAGCCTGTGACAGGGTCCTTCCTGGGCTCCTAGTAGCCAAAGCCTTGTGACTGCTCTGCCTCCAGCCTCATTTTTCCTTCCCTTGGAAGAGATCTGAGCTCTGGCCACCAGGGGGCAGTGTTCCCCCTCAGAACAAATTAGAGCACAGGCTAGCACCATCTCTACTGCAAAAACAGGGCAGAAGGCAAATCATCACAGGGAGGGCAAACGGAAGACAATGGTCTTTGTCTAATCGCTGCAATGGATCTAGAACTTCCCACGCAGGACCATACCTCATCCTCCCACCACCAGGATCAGTCAGTCAGGGTGAGGGTGCCATGGGGGTGGTGTCAGGGGTCACCAAGCAGGATTCTAAGTCACAAACAACAGAAACCAACCTCCAGCTAACATAAGCAAAAATAAATAAATAAATAAACGTACTGCGATGGAAAAGACTATGGTACTCAAGGAAGCCAGAAACAAGGAAACAGCTAAGATCGGGCCTTAGGTGCTGTTTGAACTTAGCCCTTGGCCGCCACTGAAGAGAATCTCTGTGTCCCTACTGTTTGGCACCCTCACCCTGACTTGAAACTGCATGCTCCCTTCTGCACCACAAGCTCAGGCAAGCAACCAGCTTCTCCCAAGCTTCGGTCCTGTGGACATCAAGCGCCTAAGACTGAAGTTCCCAGACTCGGCACACCTGCCCTCCCTTTAACGTGCATTCAGGGTGCATGGCCAGGGGTGGGTGGAGTCTTGAGGGATAAGAGGGCCACCTCTCCAACCGGAACTGACCCTGGATAGAGGAAGAGGTGACATGGACCTCTAGGAGGCTACCTCTGTGTCAGGAGAGTGCCCCTGGAGACCCAGAGGTGAAGAAGAGTAGGGGTCCAGAAAGATGGGTTGCAGGGAAGGACAATGGAGTGGCAGGCAAGGGCCCTCTCCTTGGTATGACAGCCCTGAGATCTGTGGCAGGAGTGACAGCAGAGACCCCAAGAAGAATTTAGTCACTCGCTATTCATTCAACATGAATTTACTGCTACAGGCTCAGTGCCACCCTGTGAAGAGACAGAGTAAAGGAGCCATTTCCTGTCCTCACAGAACTCCCCCAACCCAGACACTACTGCTTAAAACTAAACTCTGAGGAGCTGTACAACCAAAGGGAAGAAATATATCCCACCCGGTTCCTGGAGCCCACTGAAGAAGGGTCCTCCAGGTCCCATCCCTGACTCACAGGCAGCTTCTGGGACTTCCTGTCTCAGAGAGTGTCCCCTTCCTAACCCATTCTGCCTCACTCCCAACTTCTGAAAGCTGCCCTGATCTCTGACAGGGACAAATGTTGGTACCAGGCTAAATTCACGGGGACACCTGGCAAAGAGGATTTGCATGTGATTTGAAAAAGCTTGTCTTGAGGCCCAAGCCAGGTAAACCTCCTGCCCCTGCCCCTGCCCCTCATCCCCCCGACCCTGGGCCAAGTTTCCCACCTTTGCACCACAGAAAAACTCAAGGATCATTTTCTTGTTTCCCCTCAAACGGCTCCCGCAAAGGAGTCAGAACAGCACCAGGAAGGGTTTTCCAATTCACTAAGGCAGAGCCTGGGGACTTCTGGGTGGGTGGGTCCAGCTCAGAGATGACACCTGGTAGGTGAAGGTTTCTGAGCAGCTCTGGGGGTGTGGGCGGAGACTCAATCTCTGTAGAGGTTTTGTTAGCCCAGGACTCCAGGTAAGAAACAAGGAGTCTTCTGGACCTGCCCAATCCCAGCCGCTTGAGTCCCCAGAAAGTAGTACACACACCCTCACTATTTGGTGACTGGATGATGGAGGGCTTCATCTCATCAGGCACTGGTGAAATGGAGGCTCGGGAAAAGACAAAAGCCTCCAGGAGCTGGACTTGAACAAACACTTAGAGGACAGCAGTGGGGAGCTGGGACTACAGAGCCTGTTTCAGGAGCCAGAGAAAAAATCATCTAACTGTCAGGGGTTGAAAGTGAGCCTTGTGCCAGAGCACGGTGCCAGCGATTCACTAGCTCACCTCTACTTAGCACGATACGCTCCCTGTGAGGAGGACCTCTCACTCCCCTTTTAGAGATGAGGAAACTGAGGTCACAGAGCTGGACAGGGATAAGGTCAGGACTTTAACTTGGGCGCTGTTAAGATCAATTGGGTGAGAACGGTGCCTCTGCATCAGGCAGGTGCGGTTTCTTGACTTGATGCAGCTCCCGGAAGTCTGCTCTCCTGCAGGTCTGGAGGGGAAAGGGCTATAGGGGAGACCAGGCCTGGCCCCCCCGTTTGTTCCTTGAGCCTTTAGCAGCTGTGGATATCAGCTTGGTCATCCAGCCAAGCAGCCCCTGGCATTCAGATGCCAGAGGCCACTATGACCACTTGCTCTCTCCTGGTTTCTGGCCTTCCCTAGGGACGCTCAGCCCGGGCATCGGTCCACTCTCCCTGGCTACCTTCCTCAAGCTCCCCATCCCTGGCCTTTGTGCTGCTTCTGCCACTTGACCCACCTCCACAAGTCAGTGAGACCCTGCAGCAGGAAAGTGGCATTCACACGAGGCCTGAGTGACCTCAAAGCCCATGTCCTTTCTGCTTGGTCTCCCTGCCTCCAGGTGTCCCCAGAGCTGTTTCCTGCGGGTGCCACCACCAGGCCTCTCTGCCAGTGACTGTTACATAGTCTTTTCCCACAGGAGGCCCATTCCCCAAGGGCTTGGCAGGCCTTCCCAATGGGCATGGTGAGGACAGGGTCAAAGAACAACTCTCAAAGCAGGACGGCTGGCCATGCAGGGTGCCCCAGGTGCTGGCAGGGAGGACAGCTGCTCACAGTCAGCTCAGCCTGGGCACCTGCTCTGCAGGAAGTCGAGGGGACTTTGCTGGAAATCTGCCTTTAATCTTGGCTTCCTGTTTTCTGCCCAGGCGGGACTGAGTTTCAAACTATTCACACCAGCTTCTCTAAACTGTCGTCTCGGCTGGGGGAGGGGAGGAGGTAGGGTGGAGGGAGGAGAGTCCCTTTCCTTCCCCGGAGACCCTAGGAGCAAAGGGCGTGCCCACTGCTCCTATGAATGTGCTTAAGCTCTGGGCCTCTAGCCATCAACGACCAACCCAGCTTTGCATGGAGCAAGCCCAGTTGGGTCATATCATGAAAATACAGCCCAAAGTCCTGAGCACAGTTCCCCGTGTCCAGAGCTCTCCAGCCTCTCTTTTCTCCTTTCCCTCACACCAGACAGGTAGCCCAACCTGGGACAGCTAGCGCTTGAGCCTACCTGGCTGGGAGGGGGCTCTTAAATTTCCTCCCAAATCCTAAAACCCAAGGCCCCTACTCTAATGATCTCCTTTCCAAAAGCCCACTGCATGGGGAAGGTGGTGCTTCAGGCTTTGGAGGCCCTCAGATCTAAACCCTGGTCCTGGAAGTGGACTCTGGGAAAGTTCTTTCTATTCTGAGCCTCAGTGGTCTGGTCTGTAAAAGGTGGCTCCAAACACTGGCTTGACATCACCATGTCTCGCAGGTGTCTTCAACTCTGTCTAAAATCCAGTTCCTGAGCAGTACTCCCTGCTTGAGCCTCTCCCAGACCCTCCCACCTCAGCAAAGAGTACCACACTTTCCCCCAGAGCTCCAGCCACACCTCAGGACCAGGCCTGCTTTCTCCTGTGGCCTCACTCCCCACAAACAGCGCCTCACTGAGAGCTGTCACGTGGCTCTCTTTTGCCCACCAGAGCCCACTCCCATTACCACTGGCAGAACTGTGCAAAGCATCCTCACTGGTCTCTTGACCTTCGCTCAATCATGTCTCTTCCCCACTTAAATCCTTCAATGGTTCCCCCATTGCTCACGTAATATAACCCAAACTCATGTAATAAAATCCCTGATCCACAGCGCTCTACAGGCTCTGGCCCCTTCCTCTAACACTACTCTCCCCCGCTTGCTGGTCTTGTCATCCCAGCCTTCTGACTGCCCCTCAAGCTTCTAAGCCCTCTGTGCCTGTTTCTCCAGGCCGCTCTCCTCTGTCAGGCACTCATCACCTTCATACTGCAGTGTCTACTTGTTCTGTTTATTGACTTATTCTCTTAGGCAAGACCCATGCTCACTCCTTGCTCACTTCTTCATCTCCGGCATCCAGAACAGTGCCTAGCACTTAGTCGATGCCCAGGAAGTATTTGTTGAATGAGTGAATGAATGAATGAATGAATGGGGAGGTTGGAAGTTAATTGGCTCTTCCACTGGAGGCTAGTTCTGTGGGGCAGAGCACTTTATTGATTTGTCCCCTGTGCCTGGGGTTCAGAGAAGTTAAAGAATTTATTTCACTCTGCTGTGAAGAGGTGGAGCCAGGATTCAAATGCAAGTCTATTTGACTCCAAAGTTCACACTCGACCACATACACCCAGGGGAAAAAGTCAAATGTATTTGAGGTTAAGGGAAGATGGGTTGGTAACAAAACTGGGACAGGGATTAGAGGATTTTCCCCAAATCCCCACAGTCCTTTTCCATTTTGCCAGCTGATTCAGCCAGGGTAGAAGAGATATCAACTTCTCCCTTCCAGAAACCTTTGCAGAGCTGCTGAAATGCATTCCTTTAGGCTGAAAGATGGCCCCATCAGCCCCACTTTATCATTCCATCTTGACCTCAGAGGAAAGAAAGGGAAACCAAATGAGCTGAGCACCTTCTGCACCCCCCTCACCCTCAGGCCCTTATCTTGTTAAATCTGCACCGTCTCTCAAGAGAGAGGTGTATTTTGAGCAGGATCTTACAGAAGAAGAAACAGCTCGGAGAACTTAAGTAACTAACCCAAGGTCACGCAGCTAGTAAATGGCCCAGCTGAAATTTAAGATTTGAAGCCCAAATTCATGTTTTTCTCCACTACACCCTCCATAGTTATCTCTGAGATTTATTAGATATCTTCTCAAAGGGCAGGGGTGTGACTACTACTTCCCTCCATGAAGGGTTGGCCCCTTACTGGGAAGCTGGCCCAGGGGTGCATTGGGTCAAAGGACCAACCTGTGGTTGTCTGGGGAGGCAATACCCTACTGCTCCTGGCATGTAAGGCTCTTTACAATCTGCAGCCACACTGTGCCCCCAGCTCACTCTCCCACGGGGCCCTTTACTGTTCACCTCACTCCCTCAGCCCCTCGCTAACTGAATTTCAAGACTTTGTCAGTATACCTCATTTCCCCCACTGGAGAATGCCCCTCCTCTCTGCCCACCCAACCCTGATCCTTCCTTCAGGGCCCAGTCCCTAGGAAGTGACTTGACACCTCCAACCTGCACTGGAGTCTCTGGTCTCTCCCCCATCCTGCTCCCCTACACACACACACACACACACACACACAGACCCTACTCCGGTAGCTCAAAGCAGATCACCTCCCTGTTCCTCGTTAATAATGATATATAATAACAGGAGATATTGAGGGCTGACCATGTGCCAGTCACAGCACACTAAGCATTTTAAATGTATTTACTCATTTCCTGCCCCACAGAATCCTAAGAAGTTGGTGCTATTATTGGTATTTTCCTCATTTTACCAAATGAGGATCTAAAGCACAGAGAGGTTAAGTAACTTTTCCAAAGTCACACAGCTATTGACAACTTCTTCATTGCCTCCAGGCTGAAAACAAAGTCTGAGAAAGTCCCACAAGGTTCTTTGGATCTCTCTAGTCCTGGTGGCTTCCAGGACCCCATCCCCTACCACTCTCCTGAACCCACGCTGCAAAGCGCCGCCACACTGAGCTATTTACAGTCCCCAAAGCCACCAAGCTGCCTTATTTGCCCCTGCCTTTGTCCATGCTGTTCCCTCTGCCTGGAGTCCCAGCTCTATGAAGTCTGCCCATTAGCCCTCCCTATCTTTTCTGCTTCCTGTGGTACACAACCTCTCCACTTCTAGCAATTTTTTTTTTTTTTTTTTTTTGCTTGTCTGTTGGCCAGTTTTACTACTGAGAACTCCTTGACAGTCCTGAAGTGGTCCCTCTAGTGAATAAATGCTTACTGCTGCGAGTGATGCCCACTCTCCACAAACAGATCAGAGGAGAGGTGCCCAGGCCCGGTCTAAATCGCTTCTACATCAGGGGAGCTGCGCCCAGAGATGGCTGGAGGTGGCTCCAGAGCGGGCTTGATGGGCCCTCTGCCAGTGACCTTCGGGAGCCGTCACCGCAGGCTCGCAGGTCGGGGGCAAGGCGTGGGCGCAGACACACACCCCCTACAGCGTCCCCCGGCGCCCACTAGGGGGCGCCGCCCCGCCGGCTCACGCCCTGCCGGCCCACGCCCCGCCGCACGCCCGGCAGGCCCCCTCGCGCAGGCGCGCTGTCGCGGGCGGAGGATCCGGGCCGTGCTTCCTCTAGCCAGGCCTGCGAGCTTCCTCCCAGCGGAGCCCCGGGCGAGCCGAGCTTGGCCGCCGCCGCCGCCGCCGCCGCCTTCCCGCTCCCGTCACACCCTGCACCCTGCGCGGGGGTCCTGCCGGGGCGGGGTTCCAGAGGGGTGGCCGCCCGGCCGCGCCACCGTCGGGGCCGTCCCGCGGCCAGTAGTTCCTCCGCCCCAGCCAGCCTGTGGCCGCCGGAGCTTTCACGGCGTGGAGCGCGGGGAGCCCCCGCAGCCCCCGATCCAGCGTCCGGGGCGGCCCCCTGTAGCCGGCGCGACGTTCCAAAATCGAACCTCGGTGGCGGCGTTCGGAAGCGGAACTCTGCCGGGGCCGCGCCGGCTACATTGTTTCCTCCCCCGATTCCCTCCCGCCCCCTTTCCCCACGCCTTTCTTCCCTCCCCGGCCCCCGGCCGCGCGGCTGGCCCCCTGCCTCCGTCTGGCCGCCCCTCCTTCCTCTCTCTTCGCACCTATACCTCTTTGTACCGCACGCCCCGGGGACTCCTGCTCCCCTCCCCGCTCTCCTGGCCGCACGGACAGTCCCGCAGGCCGCTGATGCTGCCCGCAGCGAGCTGGCTCGGCCCACAGTTTCCCGAGAGAGGTGAGTGCCTGGCAGTCCTGGAGGGGGCCGTCCGAGTTCTTCCCCGTGGCAGAGGTTTCCCATTCCGCTTCGGTTCCTTCTGTTGCAGCTGCCGTCGTTTCCATTCCCATCCCCCACCTCCCTCACCCTCTCATTCCTGGGTTCGAATTCACCCGGGAGTCATTGTCAGCCCGACTGGGAGGGGAGCGCAGGAGGGAGATCCTGCCCTGTGAGTTCCACAGACTTGTTTCAGGCCACCCCGAGTTTGTCCCCCTCTTTCCCCTGAGTAGGGGCTGGCCGGAGCCTGGAGGGAGGGGGTCAGCCTGGGCCAGGGCCCTGGAGAAAGGGTAGTTTGCCATTCCCTGTCCAGGGCCTCCTTGCAGGCTCCTGGCCTGCCTGGTTCTGATCTCTCCATCACGCCCCCACTGAGGCCCTACCGGCTCTAGGAAGCCCAGGGCCCAGAGGTCGAGCCAGTCACCCTCAGCCTCCCAGAAGACCAGACCTAAGCCAAGGGACCTCTGGCCCTTGGGTGGGGACGCTGGGCAGGGCCCTTGCCCTAGGTGGAAGTAACACTGGGCATTGGGACCATGTCCCCACCTTCTGACAGTCTGGTCAGCCCATTCTCCCAGGCTCCTCAGGGCTCAGGCCAGGTGTCAGGAAGGGGCGTGTCCAGCCATCAGATTCTTGGAGCTTAACTAGGGGTTCACCTCCCCTTCCATGTTGTAGACCAGGGAACTGAGGTTCAAAGGGGGAAGTTGCTACCCCAGGCCTCTGGCAGAGTTTTACCTTTTATCCCTTCAACCCCCACTCTGCGAGTGGAGGGCTCCGTAGGTGGAGGGCAGCCAGGCAGGCACCTTCACCCACCAGGGACACAGTCTCCCAGGCTGGTCCAAGGGACCCTGCTGAGTGAGCATGTGTTCCCCTACAGAGGGCTAGAAAGGAGGGAGAGGACTTCCGGCCCCAACTGTGCTGGGTGTGGACCCAGACAGCATCTGTACTCCCTCTGGTACCTGAGGCTGGGTGCCACTAATGGCGTGGTGAGTGTATGGAGGCACCCATCTAATGTCGCCCTAGAGCGGAGCTGAAACAGCCTGTTAGCCAGTCTCGACGCAGCCCTCCCGCACCTTGTTCCAGCTCACATAGGAGAAGCCGAGTTTTAGAATGTGACTGGGATCCGATGGGGAAGGTGAGAGCCCCGTTTCCACAGGGAGCATCCCACAGCCTTGGCATAGGAGCATTGTCAGGGGCTGCCAGGGGCCTGTTCCAGGCTCCCCACACCATGGGGTTTCCGGTGTCTTTCTTGGTGGGACCTCAGCAGGAACAGGGCAGAGGCAGCAAGAGGGAGATTGGGAGTGTGGCAGGACCCTCTCTGGCTCCTGAAAGGGTGAAAGGCTCCCTGGAGGATGATGAGCCGTGTCTGGGGCTCTACTCAGGCCTCTGCCCTTGATTTAAAGTTGTTGGTTTTTTGTGTGTTTTTTTTTCTGGAAATCCAGATGTGGTTGGGCCTATTGCGGCCCCCCTCACCCAGCCCTAACTTCCTTTCCAGCCTGAGGCGCTGGGGCTGAGGCCTGACATGGTAGGGTGCTTTTATGCCAACCGTGACCTGTACTCGTGCAGGCAGGGTCCGGTGGCCTTTATAGAAAAGGGTCTGGCTCCAGGCTGGCACGTGTGCAGGAATGTGTTTTTTACCTGGTGAGGTAGGTCCCTTTCTCCCTCTCAGAAGTGGCTCCTTTTCTCTCTGTGTTGGGTTGGGGGCAAGGAAGGACAAGAAAATGGTCCCCAGTGTCACTGCAGGGCACACCAGGCCTGAGGAGGTTGAGCCACTATGGAGCAGCTCACAGTATAGGCAGGGGCTGAGGCCCAGAACCTGCAGGGGGACCGAGCTGCCCCAACAAGCCACCAGGTGGCCTGATCGGGCAGGACAGGTTGGGTCCAGCTCTGGATTCCATTTTTTGAGGAATTTCAAAGCCTTGACACATTCCCCAAAGAACAGAGTTGTTTGTTGTGGGAAGACATGGTAGGGAGAGACGACCCCAATGTGTCTGAGAAGCTGCCCCACAACAGAAAGCCGCGCCACGGTAAAAGATGTCCCAGACACAAGGGCCAGAGCGGGGGGGCAGGTGGGGCCCAGGAAAGCAAACCTGAGCTCATTATGAGAAAACTATGTATGTGTTAGTTTCTTAATTTAGAACGTAAGAAAAGAGCAGCGCAGGAAATTTAGAAAGCAAAACAAAAAGCACCTACTCTCTCTTTACCGGCACAGTGGCTGCGGCGCTCCGGAGCACCCTGACAGCCTTTCTGTGCGTGTGTTTTTCTTCCCCTTCGTGGCTGTTGTTATTTGACTCTGCATGCCGTGACACCTCTTTTCATTTAATACTGCGTCTGTGGGCATTTTTTCCATGTTGCTACGTGGTCTAAATAACTTTGCCTCTAAAAAGCTATAGACTTTTCCAAGTAGCTGCTACAGCAGCCTCACCCAGACCTCCTTACGAAGCACGTGCACTGTTGTTGCCCACCTGTTGCTGTGATGGTGGTTACAGACGCTGAAAGCAACCAGGAGCATTAGAGAGAGCGGGCAATTTGTCACCCAGTTGAGGTTGGTTCCAGGTCCAGCCATGCCATTTAGGCCTGGGTGGAGGGACCTTGAACAAGTCACCCTCTGTGCCAGAGTTCTTTAATGTACACACCAAGGATGGTGATACCTGCTTCAGAGGAGAGTGTGCAGACAGTGTGAACTAACCAAGGTGCTCGAAAGTGCCTGACATAGCCCCTGGCTTCCATAGGCACTTTGTCAGGAGGGGTTGACGCTGTTGATGAACTGCCCACCACAGGCTGCCTCAACAGGTGGGGAAGACACCTGGCACAGGTTGGGCTGGGAGCTTACCCAGCCAAGGCCTGATCTCTGTCAAGGGGCGGGGGGCTCCTGAAACACCCAGTCGCTGAGGTTTTGGACTACTCTGGCCAGTACCCTACCCTTCCTCCCTACTCTCCCCACCCCATCACCCTGTGATTGACTAGCCTGGATCATGGGCCTGGCTCTGGGAAGATGGGCTACTGGTTGGTTTCTGGAACCTGAACCTGCCCGTTTTCTCTTCTTCCCGCATCAGAGCTGAGTGGACAGGCCCCTTCTCTGAGAGCCCAGCTGCCGCCCGTCCCCTAGCTCCAGCTACTTCCTAAGCCAGGCCCTGCATCTCCCCAGTGGAGAGAGAGGCCTACTTTCCCTGGGAAAATTGAGACTTGGGCAAGGAACCCAGGTATTCTGAGCCCCAACCCAGCGACAGCTATGCCAGCCTCATCTTCCTACCCTTTCCCAGGGGCCAGGGAAGGCAGGGATTTTAGAGCCTCCCATGGGGCGCAGGAAGACGACATAGACGGGCCACAGATCCCTGGGGAATCTTGTGTGTTCACGCCTTCCTCATCGGCAGGTGTTCCCCAGGTCTAACCTGAGCGTGTATTGATGTGATGTTGCTTGCTTCCTCTTGTCCTGCTTCTGTGGAGAATTGGGAGTGGCCCTCCTGGGGCCACCCCGTGGACAATAGGAGAAAACCAGCCTCAGCTGGTCAGTCCCAGGCCTAGGAGACCATTGCCCCAAAGGATCCCAGGATGGTGTCCTAACTAACGTAATGAGAGGGCTCTCCTTGAGGTGACCCATTCAATGCAGAGGTCCCCAGGCATGTGACCTTGGACTCTGGCTGCCAGACTTCTGCCTGTGGAGTGTCTCCTTTCCCCTTGGTCTTGGTGCAGGGGAAGTGGGTATTACAGCTGCCCTCCTGTCCCACAGTTTGCGCTGGGACGAGGTCTCCAAGATGCTGTTCCAGCTGGCGTAAGCCCGTTCGCTGTTTCTCAGTCCCTGCTCCTTGGTTGGGCAGGATGGGTGGAGGAGCAGGCCACCCCCCACACCAGGCGGGGAGCACTGCCTCCCTGCCTTCTTTCCTCTGGGTCCCTTCATCCAGGCGCTAGAAATAGAATCTGCTAAGTAATGATTAAAGTCAAATTCAGACCTAAAAATAAAGAGCTGTTGAAGGGAGATCTGGTGTGCGCCCTACGTGGCTACGAGGAAGAAGGGAGCAAGGCCAGGCTAGCTTCCGGGGTCCAGGCCCCTGCTCCCTGGGAGAGACCAGAGCCCACTAGGGTGTCAGGACTCTTTTACCAATTGTGCGGTCACTTATCGAGCAGGATGCAGCCTGCCCCGGTCAGGCAGACTGGCAGGACCAGGGAGAGAATCCCATTCTTCCCTTGAGGAAACCAAGACTCAGAAGGGAGAAGGGGTCTGTCCAGCGATTGTCTGGGAGCTCCTCTGGACAGGCCCCCAGAGACCTGAGGGCCACACACAGCCCATCTCCTTTCTGCCTGCTCAGTTTCTCTTCCTGGTTTTGAGGTACTATGATGAGAGCAGCTTCTCATCACACACTAGTTGTATATGCCTTGGTGGGGCTGGGCCTCTAACCGCAGCTTCCCTCCGCCTCCCCCAACCCCCACCCTTCGTGGTCTGGGCCCAGAGCTGCAGGAGCAAGCAGAAGAGAGGCCACCTTCCTGCTCCGCAGCTGGAAGCCTTGTGGGTGGGTGAAAACCTGGGTGACATTCTGACGGCTGCTTACGTGGTCCTTACCCAGACCCGGGCATTTGTGACCTGTGCTGTCTACTCGTCAGGGAGACTCGGGGGGTGGGGGGGGGCGGGGATGAAGAAGGAACCCTGAGAGCTCCCCTGCTGGCCAGTAGGAGACCAGACTAGGAGAGGAGTCAATTAGGGGAGGCCTGTGGTTCCGACTTCCTGGCAGAGCTGGTGGGAGCTCGGAAGCTGGGGACCTGCGTAGGCTGTAACAGCAGAAGGCTTCCCGGAGGGGAGGGGCCATGAAAATCAAGAAAACATTTCCAGAAGAGGCAGGGTTGGGGCAGAGGTCCTTGCTTAGAGCTTCCACCCTCCCAAGGGCTCTGACTTCTCTAGTTGCAGTGTAGCCCTAGACAAACTCTTGGCCTCTGTGTTCAAGGCAAAGTATGGCAGACAAGCAAGGAGTGGGCACAGATATAACTTGTGCTTCCCACAGCAGGAGGGCCACGCTCTGGGCAGGCCTTCCCTCAGCCTCCCTCCTCACCTACCAGCCCTTTTTTCAGGGTGTCAGTCTGTCTTGCCCAAGGAAAGGCTGGAGCGTTTTTTTTTTTCCTGACCAAATTCAGACAGACCTGAACTCAATTCCCTGCCCTACCCCTTAGAAGCCGGGTGACCCTGCTGAGAACCTGGTTCCTCCTCTGTCAAACATAGATCTGTGGTAAAATCTCACAGGGTTTGGGGAGGATTAAGTAACTAACTCAGTGTGGGCCAGTAGCCTCTCATTCTGTGCTTTCATTTTTACAGCCATTCTGCCGGGGGAGGGTCTTGACCCCTTTCTCCCTCACGTGGGCAGCAGGGTTGTGTGTCTTGTGTTAGGCTCCCATGCTTTCCCTTCTGAGCTGTGCATTCTGTGGGTCCCACTCGGAGATGGGGAGACCAGGAATCTGGGGGCAGAGTTCTAAACAGCTCATGGGCCTCTGGGCCTCAGGCTGCCCTCCTGTAATATGGCTAGGAGACTTCAGGTGGGGGACAGGGACACTCCATGATTTTTAAGGGTTCCTTGCAGGTCAGTACTGAAGCCGAATGTAAATATAGGCAAATAAAGATGCAAACACCACGGCCTTTGTGCAGACAGGGAAGGGGCAGACTGAGGAAAGCCCTGGGGAGGCCCCGGTCCCTGCTGCCCAGTGCATGTAGGTAATTAGGACCCTGAGTGGTAATTAGAAACCTTTCTGGGCCAGGAGTGTCAACCTCCAGTTGTGTGGGGGGGGGTGGGGGCGGGGTGGGAGGAGACTCCCACTGGCCTCCTCTCACTTTCAAACCTCTAGATGAGACTTCCAGTCCCACTGAGCCAGTCACTGGGGGCAGAAAAAAAGCCAGTGAGTTGCTGGAATTTTGTTGTTTTAACCTATTCTAGCCGATAAAGTGCACATCCCCTTAGGGCAGGGGTGCCGAAAGAGCTCCGGGCCTGGCGGTCGGGCAGCACTGTTACTGGAGCCAAAATGGACCATCCTTCCAGGCCTTCCCCAGTCCTCAGGGCAGTTTAGGCTTCAAGGGTCTTGTGCCCAATTCTGCTGCCCAGCCCTGAGACATCTGCGCAGTGGGGGTGCTGGGGCTCTGGAACCTTTCACCCCCAGGGCCTGGTGTGTGGCCAGGGGTACCCCAGTGTCCACAGCCTGAATAACCTTTGCAGACCCACAGGTGGGGCTGATTTTACTGCTGCCAAACCAGCCCGACTGCTGGCAGTGCCACACCCTTCTCAGGTGCACTGCCCTTTTGGAGGGGCGTGCCCAAGTCAGAAATCGGTTCTGCTTGTATCTACCCTGCGACTTGTCAGAAACCTCTGCGCTGGCTTCAAAGACTCTGTGCACCCCACCCTGAACCTTCTCTAGCCTTAATTAACTCCCTCTGTGCAACATTTTGGACTCTTGGCCAGGCCTGATCTAGCACACACATCCCCCGCCCTTCTGTCGCCTCCACCTAAACCCTCCCAGTTCCAGCCCGCTCCCCTTCTTCCTGAAAGCCTTCCCAGCTTGCCCATGTCCGTCCTGCCGGTTTTTACCACAGAACTATGTTTGACAGAGACACTGAGCACACCTGGCCATGGTGGACCATCAGGAGGACAGGAGCAGGTCTGCATTTTGTTGGGGCATTGAGTGGAGTTCTTGGGGCCCCAAGGACAGGACCTCCTCCAGCCCACCAAGCATGAGGCTAGGTACACGGGGAGGCTTCTGAAAAACTGGCTCAAAGAATGAGAAGGCAAGGTGGACCTGCCCGTTGCCTCTGGTGGCTGCCCATGCCCCACCCCCTGACTCTTACTGGGTCCTGCGGCAGAACCAGTGTCTCTGGGGGCCATGGCCCCAAGTTCCCCTAGGTCTCTTGTGCACTTCCCCTTTCAGTGGGTATTTTTAGCTGGGTATAAACAGTTACCAAAGGCTCCCATGCCCCATTAGGCAGTGGAGTTTTGGTGAGGGGGCAGGGCAGGAGCCCCTTGACCTACCCTGGCCCTCAGCACGCACTTGACTGTGGGGGTCTATAGCTGTCCCCGGGCAGGGAAATGGCAGTCCCGGACCTTCTGGGCTCCAACCCCCAGCAGCCTGGGCTCCTGAGAAAGGCCTGACTGAGGCTTAGGCCGCTGACCTCAGTGCTTGGGCACAATGCCCAGTCTGTTCCCGGGACCCTAGCACAAGGATTGCTGGGAGCAGAGTTTGGGGCAGGAAGTCCCCGTCCCCTAGTCCTATGGGGGTGGGTTGACAGCTGCTGTCCTTTGGGGTTAAATATAGTTTCATCCGTTATGGGACCTCAGTGTGGCGCAGCCAGCCTAGCTTCCCCCTTTCTTTTGTTGATTCATTCATTCATTCATTCATTCATTCATTCATTCAGCACTCTGGGCCCAGCCCATGCTGGGGGCATGAGTCAGCCCCATCTTTTCCCCTGAGAGCTCCCAGGCCAAGATCAGTGGAATTCTTACTGGAGCCCAGGCATGTGTGAGAGGCTGGAGAGGCCCAGAGCAGCCAGTGCAGCGGGGGGCCAGGGGAAGCTCCTGGCAGAAGTGGCTTTCAAAAAGTTCTTTATTTTCAGTCTTATTTTTAGGAGGAAGGTAATAGATGCATGTGGTTAAAAAAAGTTAAGGGCAAAATTAAGAAATACACAGTGAAAAGTAAGTTTCCCTTGAACTTCTTATTGCACTCCCCCTTCTCATCTCAGAAGCAGCCTCTCTCAGCTTCCTCTATCTTTCAAAAATAATCTGCATATCTGAGTTTGGGGAGGGATTGCATATCATCTTGAAAAACACAATTTGTAATAGTGTACCACGGATGATGTCCCTCACCTTGTTCTTTTTTACGATCTTTTGAGTGTTTCAAACCTAACAAGAAGCTGAAATAATAGTATCATGAATACCCATACATCCTTTACCCAGAGCCCCCAGTTCTAAACATTTTGCCACATTTGCTTTACCTCTCCTTTTAGAGACCTAGACATGCATATGGTTCCCCCCCCCCCCGCCCCCGATACATTTGCGTGTTAGTTGCAGGCATCACACCTTTTACTCCCAAGTATTTTAGCATGGATCTCTAACATAATCTCAGTGTTGTGGTCACACTTTATTATAACATTTCCATTTTCCCAATTGTACCCAAATGATTTTTATAGCTATTTTTCCCTCTGATCCAGAATCCAGTTCAGAGTCACTCATTGAGCCTTACTGTCATGTTTCTTTCTTTTTTTCCAACTTTATTGACATGTAATTGATATATAACATTATAAGTTTAATGTGTAAAATGTAATGATTTGACACATGTATATAGTGAAAAAAATTACAATGTGGTTAATTAGCACATGCTTCACCTCACATAACCATCATGTTGTCTCATGTTTCTTCGTGTCTTATTTAATCTAGAACATTGCCCAGCCTTTGTTTGTTATGTCTTTTATGACACTGACTTTAAGAGTCAGGCCGGTCGTTTGGGCTCTGTCTGAGCGCATCTTCCCGACGGGAGTCAGGCTCGGCAGCCTGCGGAAGCCACGCCGGGGCCGGGCCCCACTCAGGGCATTGTACAGGAGGCCCCAGTGTAGCTTCTCTCATTCCCGGCGATGCTCAGTTTGACCATTTGGTTAACAAAGTGTCTGGTACTTGGCAGCTGTAGCCAGCAGCTTTTCCCTCATTGACCTGGGCAGGCTTCGCCATGTCTGCTTACTCTGTCATGAGGAGTGTCGGGTATCAGCAGCTAGAGATCTGCTCTGGTCCCATCAGCTGGAGTATGTTGTTCCCTTTTAGGGGTATCTGGTCATTTCTTTACTTGGCCCTTGTTAATGGACTGTCCCACTACGCTTTTCAGGCAGACATCCAAGAGAAGCATTTCCTCTACTGCACCTTCAAGGTTGAGCAGGGGGAAGGGAGTGGGAAGACAACGCCAAAGCAGGACGTGGGAACAGCAGGTGGAAACCAGGTGTAGCTGAGGTACCCGAGAGCCAGCAGGTCCCAGAGCAGCCCTGGAACTTCGAGGTTGTCAACAACCCATTGTACTGATGGGGGTGGCACTGGGTCCCCAAGTTGTAGACAGTAGAGCAAAGGGAAGTTTGTTCCTCCCTCTCCAAGCCCAGCCCCTCATGGAAGCCCGCCCAGATTACTGTGGCCTGGGCTTGCCCCTTCCTCTGAACGTCACTGGCCTCTCTCTCCTCCCTCGCACTCTCTCCCCTAGGCCAGTGTGCCCTGGCCTGGCAGGGGAGGCCGGGAGGCAGAGAGGGGGCCGACAGCTGAGGGCTCACATGTCAGTGGGGCAAGGTGGTCCCTTGGGATATGACTTTAGGCAAGGCCACCTTGCCTCTTGGCTTTGCTCTGGGTCCCCATCTATAAAATGGGGGTACCTTTCTCAGTCGTTAGGGAACTTGATGAGCCAT
This sequence comes from Mormoops blainvillei, assembly GCA_004026545.1. NCBI lineage: Eukaryota > Metazoa > Chordata > Mammalia > Chiroptera > Mormoopidae > Mormoops > Mormoops blainvillei. The sequence continues at coordinate 95,379 of PVJD01002060.1, forward strand.
AATGTGCCAAAGACAGAGCCTGGCACTGAATAGGCCCTCAGAAAACAGAACCTGTTATTATTTTTATTATTATCATCAAGTCAGTGGGGAGGCGGCAGCAGCTGCAGGCTGGGAAAGGAGTGTTTGCAAACTGACAGCCGGGAGGGTGACTAATGGTGCTGCAGCCTCCAAGCCCTTTAGCAGTGGCTTGTTTGGTGGGGAGGGGAAGTATGGGAGGTGGAGAGCAAGCAGAGCCCCTGTTTAGAAGGGCTGAAGGTTTGTGGGGGGGGACCTCAATTCAGCGTCTGGGCTGTCACCCTAACTAGCTGTGTGACTTCAGGCAAGTTGTTCAACCTTGAGAGTCTCAGTTTCTGCTTCTGTAAAATGGGGGTAAGGAGCTCACAGCTCCCATAATAAGGACCCTGAGAGCCCAGGAGGCGGTTTCTGTACTCCAGGTGGCTCATGAATGCATGTGGTGGGGGAGGAGCACTGGAATGAGAGTCATTGTCCCTGGGCTTCAGTCTTCCTGTCAAACAGCAAAGGTTAATGGACCGGCCTTTGGGGAGGGGAAGAGAGGCATGGGGTTTATGCCAGACATTTCCAAGTCTAGGGCTTTATTCCACTCCTCCCACGGCCTGCCTGCAGGGGACCCCGACCCTGCTTTTCAGGGTGAGGGACCTGAGGCTCAGAACGGTTTAGTCATCCACCCGAGGTGCACACTCAGCAGAGCTGGGCCCGGCAGACTCTGGAACCAGGAGCGAGGCCTGGAAGTGGCGGCGGTTCTCCTGGCTCTGCTCTCCCTGCCTCCTTCTGGTCTCCAAGACCACATGCCAGGCCCCATGACCCTCAGAAGTAAACTCTGGTTCCTTACATTGGTGTTTGAAACCCCTATACTTTGCAAGGTTTATACTGGGCCCAGCTCAGTGAATTGCCACAGTGAACCCACCCCCTGACTGGGGTCAGACAATCTCATAACCAGCATGCAGAAGCTCCCCTCATGCCCCTTCCAGTCACTGCCTCCTCCCACGGACAGTCCCCATCCTGCACCATGGGTTAGACCTGATTTTGGACTTTATGCAAATGGAATCACAGGCATGTGCTTGTCTGTGCCTGGCTTCTTGGTTAACATTATGTTTAGAAGTTTATTGGTGTGGTTCCTAGCCGTGCTTACTGATATTCACCGCAGCACAGGGCTCCATTCTATGAACAGACCACAGTTAATCCATCTGACTCTTGGGAGGCACCTGGGCAGCTCCTGGATTGAGGTTTGTTACAAATCTCGCTGCTGAGGGTGCTTTTGTGCCGGTCTCGGTGGATGTCTACCGTTTTTCTCTTGGGTATGCACCCCAAGGTGGTACAATCAGGCCATAGGATCGGTGTGCCTTGGCTTTAGAGATACTGCCTGGGCAAGTTTTTATAGACAAAGAAACTAGGAGGCCCCCAGAGGACCGGCGACTTTTCCCAAGTCACATTGCATCTTCCTCAGGTTCATATAACTGCCCTGGGCCCTCTTCCTCCACAGACCAATTAGCTAGCATCGGGCTTGTGGCTGCTGGCTATTCTCTCGGTCCGTAAGGCCTCCTGAGGGCTTAGGGACGGTGGCCCCCTCTGTTCCTGACAGTCCTCAGCCCTCGCTTCTGCCTCCTCCCTGCCTCAGTGCCCTCAGCCTGTGAGGCTGGAAGGGCTGCCCTCACCCCAGTCCTGGCTCAGGCCGCCTTTGGCGCCTGTGTAAGTTGCTATGGGGAAGGAGTGGGATCTCAGCAACTTGCGGGGAGCCATCTCCTCACACCCGTCCTAAATCCTCCTTTTTCTCCCCACAGCTCTCATGGTACCAAGTGACAGGTCAGCCTTCCTGTGACACGGGGACGCTAGATCTTCAGAGAAGATGTCAGCAATACAGGTACCATAGGGGCGTGATCTAGAGCAGTGGAGCACCCCACCCCCACCCTAGTGGGGCTGCTGAGCATAAAAAAGGGCTCAGATTAATTTGCTCCCCTTTTTCCCAGCCCCCCTCCCAGCCCTGGCTTTCAACAGAGTGGAATTCCAGGGTGCACTACCACACACAGGGCCCTCAGGGTGGGAGGTCTGGGGCAGCAGCAGAATGTCAGCCAGAAGGAACCCAGAGTTCTAGAGTTCTTGTGGGAGGTGGCACCTCACCTGGCTCACAGAGACCAGCCAAGAGCTGTGACCACGAGGGTTTGTGAGCAGGTGGGTACTGCACCACCCACTTGTAGCCTGTCCTGCAGGCCACCTGGCCATCCGGTACAGAGTGTATTGCCAAGTACAACTTCCACGGCACAGCTGAGCAGGACCTTCCTTTCTGCAAGGGGGATGTGCTCACCATTGTGGCCGTCACGAAGGTAATCAGGGCGCTCACACGCCCACCCCACCCTCTCCCACCTCTGGACATCCCCTCTGGGTCCTGGTTCCCTGCAGGGGAGGGTGGGCCTGAGAACGTGTCTGGGCTGCCCTCTCCCCAGGACCCCAACTGGTACAAAGCCAAGAACAAGGTGGGCCGTGAGGGCATCATCCCAGCCAACTATGTCCAAAAGCGGGAGGGCGTGAAGGCAGGCACCAAACTTAGCCTCATGCCGTGAGTACCCCTGAGGGGGCTTCTCTCCCAGTGTGGGGAGGAGGGAGGCTGAGAAGCCCTGATTCCTCCAGATGAGAGTCAGGAAAACAGGGAGGCCAGAGGAAAGGGCTGAAATGTCCTGAGGGTGTCTAGAGATGAGGGGAAGGGTACTGGACCTCAAAGAGGGAGGACGGGTCTAGGACTGAAGAGAGAAGAAGGGTGGGATCAGAGGGAGGGCCTTCAGAAAGTAGAGCCTGGCAGTTGCAGGACAAGGCTGGCGGGGACACTGGGCTCCGTACCCTGGGCCACTGTGACCCTGGCCCGGCGTCCCCCAGCTGGTTCCATGGCAAGATCACGCGGGAACAGGCAGAGCGGCTCCTGTGCCCGCCAGAGACGGGCTTGTTCCTGGTGCGGGAGAGCACCAACTACCCAGGTGACTACACGCTGTGCGTGAGCTGCGACGGCAAGGTGGAGCACTACCGCATCATGTACCACGCCAGCAAGCTCAGCATCGATGAAGAGGTGTACTTTGAGAACCTCATGCAACTGGTGGAGGTGAGCTGCCGCACGCACAGGCCTGGATGCCAGCTCCAGGCCCACTGCTTCTGGCCGTCTGACCTCAGGGCTGTCATGCAAACTCAGTGGCCTCTGATCCCACAATACCACCACAGGGAGGTGGCACTGTCTCCATTTCGTAGGCCCGGAAACGAAGGTTAAGTGCAATTAAGAGACTTGCCCGAGATCACACAGCTATAAATTGCAGGTGCCAGGACTTGAATCTGTCTCTCATCCTGGAACTACTTCCTTCCAGCCACTTAATGGAACTACATGGCCAGAGTTCCCCTGGGCTCATGCACCTGCAACAATGTGCCCACGAGTCCCTGCAGCTCTTGAGGCCAGCTGTGCCAGCCCTGGCCAGGCCACACCTGTAGCTCCAGGCAGCCTCCCAGATACCTCCTGAATTCACTCTCATCTCCTTCCACCTGCGAGCCTGGCTTAGCCTCTGGCAGGGGAGGGTCCTGGGCATACCTGGCTACAGGCTGGTGTCTGGACTGAGTCAGTGCTTGCCCTCTGCCTGGGAATGATGGTGAGGACCAGAGTGGAAGCAACAGTAGAGAATCTGCCCAGCAATTGGGTGTGGGGTGGCATAGCCAGTGGGCCATGTGTCACAGCCTGGGGCCTTGGTAACCCAAGCCCTGCCAGAAATAGGGATCCCTCCCCGAATTGAAGCAAGTCCTGGGTGGGACAACCCTCTGCTGCCCTCTGGTGGGCAGACTGGGGCAGTGCCTGTGAGTGGCTGGTGATCACCTGCTGTGTCCCTGTTCAGCACTACACCTCAGATGCAGATGGACTCTGCACTCGACTCATCAAGCCAAAGGTCATGGAGGGCACAGTGGCGGCCCAGGATGAGTTCTTCCGCAGTGAGTGCCACCCCCACCCCTAGTCCTCATTTGCCTGCTTGCCTCTTGCTACCCAGGCTTCTTCGCACTGCCCCATCCCAGAGACTCTGGAGACCTCCTGGGAACCCCACACATGATAGCCCAGTCCGCCTCTGTGAACTCTGCTCCAGCCTCCCCACCCCTCACTGGATCCCCTTTACTTTCCCCAGGTGGCTGGGCACTAAATATGAAGGACCTGAAGCTGCTGCAGACCATTGGGAAGGGGGAGTTTGGAGGTGAGCAGGAGGGACTAGGAGCCCTTCAAGGGACCAGGGGACTCTGGGGAGTCAGGGAACAACCACCCACTCTCTCCCCACAGATGTGATGCTGGGCGATTACCGAGGGAACAAAGTCGCTGTCAAGTGCATTAAGAATGATGCCACTGCCCAGGCCTTCCTAGCTGAAGCTTCGGTCATGACGTGAGCTGGGCAGAGGGTGGGTAGGAAGGTTGCCCCTCACAGGGAGGGCATAAGGAGGCTTGGTGGGCTCTGATCACTTTTTCTTGCCCCAGGCAACTTCGGCATAGCAACCTGGTACAGCTTCTGGGCGTGATCGTGGAAGAGAAGGGCGGGCTCTACATTGTCACCGAGTACATGGCCAAGGTGTGCACCGGCCCCACGGTCCATACCTGTGCTGGAGCTGAACACTGGGGCTGTGCGCTGCCTCCAGGCCGTGACTGCCCTTGGGCCCTGCTCTCAGTTCGCTCCCTCCAACTAAGCTTTGAAGTCCCCAGGGCTCAGCTGTCATCCTGGCTCATCGTTTATTTCCTGTGACCTTGGACAAGTTGTATCCCCTCTCTAAGCCTCAGTTTCCTCATCTGTGAAATGGAAATACTGACAAAGTTGACCTCAGAGATTGATGAGAATTAAGAGAGAATGCATGACAATGGCTGAGCAGTGTCTAGCCTGTAGACCCTAATATTCATGCCAACTCCTCCCTTGGGTGTCACCCTTCACCTGTCAGCCCCAGGTCCACTGTTCCCAAGGGCTGGAGGGCAAGTCTGACCTGTGGGCCATGGTGTGTCTATCCTGTCCCAGGGGAGCCTGGTGGACTATCTTCGGTCACGGGGCCGGTCGGTGCTGGGCGGAGACTGTCTCCTCAAGTTCTCACTGTGAGTGAAGCAGCCCCTGGGGAAGGGTGCCCCGCCTGCTCTGGGAGGCCCGTCTGAGGGGACCTGTGGCCGGCTCTTTCCCAGAGACGTCTGCGAGGCTATGGAATACCTGGAGGGCAACAACTTTGTGCATCGGGACCTGGCTGCCCGAAACGTGCTGGTATCTGAGGACAACGTGGCCAAGGTCAGCGACTTTGGCCTCACCAAGGAGGCCTCCAGCACCCAGGACACAGGGAAGCTGCCAGTCAAGTGGACAGCCCCTGAGGCCCTGAGAGAGAAGGTGGGTGAGCCTCCCTCAGGTCCTGAGCAGTGGTGGACAGGGGTCCTGGGTTACCCTGCCCCCGGATGCCCAGCACCTGACCCAGCTTTTCCCATCTGTATGGCAGAAATTCTCCACCAAGTCTGACGTATGGAGTTTTGGAATTCTTCTCTGGGAAATCTACTCCTTTGGGCGAGTGCCTTATCCAAGAATTGTGAGTGTGGGTGCTAGGGTGGGGCATGACCGGGGCTGTGGGAGGGGTGGGCAGGGGGTGGGGCCTCTCTGGGCCCTGCCTCCCTAGCCTGAGGCCTAGAAGCCCCAGGCTTACCCTCAGGACCTTCCAGGCAGCTTCCTGGGCCTGTGTCTGAGGCAGAGCTGAAGGGGATCCCTGAAGAGGGATGTTGAGTAGGGGTCCCCTCCTGGGGTCAGGCCCTGCACAGACTCATACCACCCATCTACCCTTAGCCCCTGAAGGACGTCGTCCCTCGGGTGGAGAAGGGCTACAAGATGGATGCCCCCGATGGCTGCCCGCCTGCTGTCTATGAGGTGATGAAGAACTGCTGGCAGCTGGACGCCGCTTCAAGGCCCTCCTTCTTGCAGCTGCGGGAGCAGCTCCAGCACATCAAAGCCCGAGAGCTGCACCTGTGATGGCTGACCACCCAGGTCCTGGGCCTTGGGGGCTGAACTTGGAGAGATGGGCCTCGTGCCCCCACTCACTGGGCTCCGACCTGAACTGAGCCCAGTGGGCCTCTTTCCTCTGCCCCAGCCTGTGCCCCCTCCGGCCCCTACAGGGATCCCGCCTAGGCCTGGCACCTTCTCTCATGGACCCACCTGTGGGGCTTGGGGAGCCCCACTGAAAGGCCGGGAAGGGAAGAGGCTGAGGAACTGGAGGCAGACACCCCCGCTGTGGTCAGGCTCGCCCTGACCTCCCATCTCTCACCTTCCTAGAGTTTTATTCCTTTCCTTTTTTGAGGGTTTTTTTTCCATGTGCTTATTTTTTATTGTTTTTCAAGATAAGAAGAAAGAAAGTACCCAGCAAATGGGCATTTTACAAGAAGTACGAATCTTATTTTTCCCGTCCTCCTCACGAGGGTTGAGGAAACCAGGACCCTCTCCGGGGACCCTGTGCCCAGCCTTATTCCCCATTCCGTGTTCCGTGTCCCGTGTCTCCTCGGTCGCCCCGTGTTTGCGCTTGACCATGTCGCACTGTTTGCATGCGCCCGAGGCAGATGTCTGTCGGGGGCTTGGAGCTCACGTGTGCCGCCGCCACCTGCCTTGTGAGATGGAACCATAATAAACCGCTCCATGAGGACACCGCTGCCCGGCCTCGGCGCTTTCTCCGCCGAGCCTGCCTGTCTCCCATCCCCTATCCCTGTGCCATCTTGTCCGTCCCCCTGTCTCTGTAAGTGGGGCTGTGCTTGCCCTGTGAGTGGAGCGGGGTGGGGAGCACGGCCGGGAGAGGTGACTGCCGCTTTGTGTCAGTTGCACCAGCAAGTGTCCTGTGTCTGCTGCGGGAGCTCTCACCACCTGCCCTCCCCCACCATTCTGCTATAGCCCAGCCTTGGCCCTGGGACCATCTGGGCTCTGGGGCCCTGGCTGCCTCTCCTGCTGTGTGTCGTTCAAGCTGTCAGCACAAGGAGGGCTGAAGCCAAGGAAGGGGTGGGGGCATCCAGGCCGGACCCAGTGGGGATGGGTAGGAGGCAAAGTAAATGGAGAAGATGTTGACCCTAGAGGGAGAGGGGAGGGAGCCTCCGAGTGAGCTGCAGGTGGATCTCCCAGTTCACCTGAGATGTAAGAGCACTGCCGCTTCCCCACTCCTGCCACATGTGCAGTCGTGTGCCTGAGGATGCAAATGGGAGGGCATCTAGGGTGGCACAGAGAATGAGGACCAGCCCCGGCATTTTCTCCACCTCAGGTTCCCAGGGACAGTGGTCAGTGCAGAACCTCAGGGTCTGGAGATGCTCACTTTATGTGCTGAGGCAGCTGCGGGTCCCCTTGCCCAGTTGGGGCTTTGACCTTTCCTGCTCCAGTCAGCAGGGCCTGAAACCCAGGAGGCCCCGACTGCAGGGTGCCTGTGCCCACAGGGCAGCACAGCCAGCACCATCTCCCACCCCCGCCCGGTGCGGCAGCCCCCTTGCCTCCCCCAGTCTGTCCCCAGTCTGTCCAGTGTGACTCACTGTCACACTCATTTTGCTAGAACTAGACCATTCAACAGCAAATACTTGAAAACCTGCTGCATGTCAGGACGGGGGCTCAGTAGTGAGCAAAGTAGACCCTGTGAGGTTCACAGGAGACAATCACAAAGACGGTTGATTACAAAACCGATCAGTGCTATGAAAGTAACATGGATACAATGGGAATCAGATCTTGTCTATAGATCAGAGGGGGCTGGGGGACTTCCAGGAAGAGGCTGCATATAAGCTGAGATCCGAGAGACACACAGAAGTACAGAGGGCAGGCTGCGTTCCAGGGAGAGGTGCTGAGACTGGAGCGAGGCAGCCTACACCAGGGCCTGAGGAGATGCGTGAAGGTGTACAATGAGCCCAGAGGTGTGAGAACTGGGCTGGGGCAAGGACTTGGTTTTCATCACACTGAGATCCGTGGGGAGCCAGCAATGGGTTCTGAGCAGGATGGTGAGGTGTCAGGTAAGTACTTTTGAAATGATCACTCTGGCAGCTGGTGGGGGTCTGAAGGAAGCACAGCGAGGCGTAATCTGCGTGAGAGGACAGTGGGGGTGGACTCGCTCCACAGGGATGTATGGGTAACGCTGCCTGAACTTGGTAATGGACTCAGTACAAAGGTGAAGGGAGAGGAGCCATGGCAGTGCCTGATTCTAACAGGATGGCCGTGGGAGCGCAGGGGCGTCCTCTGCATGAGGGGACATTGTAAGTTCTGTCCAGGGCATGTTGAGTTTTGAGCCTGCCTTTGAAATTGCCGCGAGGTGTTGAGTAAGTTGGAATCTGGGCGCTGGATGGGGCAGCGAGTTTTCAGCAACCTGAAGCGTGCCAAGGAGGAGGTCGCTTTTAGGACGGCATGCAGAAGAGGGCCCGGCGCCGAACCTGGGCACGCTCTTAACACTCAAAGATCAAGAAGAGGCTGACTAGTCCAGATGTAAAGGAGACAGGAGAGCGCCTCGTCATAAGGGCCGAGGGAAGACTTGGGGAGGAAGAACCAGCCGGTCCCCACTTCCCAGAAGGCACAGAAGAAGGAGACTGGGTGTGCCCTGGAGGTTGCTGGTTACTTTAGCAAGACCTGAGCTGGGTGGAGACAGATTCTAGATTAAAATGGCTGGAGTGGGGTGCAGGCCATGGGGGAAGGCTGACAGTCTTGAGAAGTTTAGCTAGGGTGGAGAGAATGAGAAGTAGAGGATTTTTGAGACAGCGGAGGCTTGAGCAAATTTGACTGCCAAAAGGAAGGACATTTACTTTCAAGCCTGCCTACTGAGAGGCAGGCAGAAAATGGGGCGGGGGGGGATGGTGGCGATGGAAGGGAGGACCTCCTTTAGAGCAAGAAAGGGCAAGCAGGAAGGGGCCTGCCGGCCCGTGGCGGGGGAGGGGCCTTCCTGGAGAGGTCGTCGTGCAACTGGCGCAGCCGCGGGCGGGGAGGTCCACTGCACTAAAAGCAGGGGCTGGGGGGACTTGACAATGGGCTCTCGCTAGCTGGTCCAAACCGGCTTGGTTCAGAAACAGGCAGTGGTGTCACTGGCCATGGGTCATGAGAGGGGCCAGGCGGGCACCATAACACAATTGGATCCTGTGTGACAATTGGGATTGAGAGACAGGGTCCAGCTGATGCGGCCCTGTGGGGATATAGGCCCCGGTAGCCCAGGTGTTCCTATTCTTTCCAGCTGGTGTCATGTGAGCTTCCTTCATTACTCCCCCTTTCTCTCACTTGGTTTATAGTTTCTTGTTTTCTCCTTATCATCCTTCCCTGCTGCTCTGTGCTGACCACTGGCTCATAATAGATGAGCAAGACAAAATGCTCGCCCTGCAGGAGCTCATGGACTGGTGGGGACTCCACTCAAGACTCAGCTTAGTGCCCAGAATCCAGTGGGGGTTGCCCGCAGCCCACACCAAGTCGATGAGGTAGAGGAGGTGGGAGGTGAGGGACAGCTTCTCGGGCACTTGGAGGACAAGCAGAAACAGGGAGCAAGAGTGTTCTGGCAAAGATGGCAAGGTGCTGAAGGGTGTGTGGAACTGAGGCACCAGGGCTGTGTTTTGGAGCAAGTAAAGCTGGAGAGAAAGCAGGGCGCAGACCCACCGGGCTTTACAGGCCCCACAAGAGTTGAACTTTACGCAGAGATGACCCGGAGCAATTAAAGGGTTTAGGACAGAGGAGTGACATGGTCTGATCTGCATTTCAGAAAGATCCTTCTGACTGCAATCTGGCCTTGGGGACAAGGGGTACTTATTGAGTGGAGACAGGAAGGCGGTGGGGAGGCTTCCTGCAGTCACCCAGGAAGGTGTTTGATGGTGTCCTGGGTGGAAAAGGAAGATGACACACCTGGCATTTTCCTGACCCGAGCCTTCACTGTTTGCCAGGCCCTGTTCTAAGCACCACAGGTAGGTGTATTACCTCATGTAACCCTCCAAATAACTCGGAGATGTACCCTATCATTATCACAATTTTACAAGTAAGGAACTGAGGCTTGGAGAGGCTCGGGGACCGTGGTATGAGAGTAAGAGCAGAGTGAAGAGCTTGCTGATGGCTGACGACAGGAGGAAGCAGAAGGGATTTGGAAGGGGGGGTGGGCTCCAGTCTCTGGCTCCATAAGGTGAGAGTGTCGCCCATGAGCCCCCAGCAATGGAAGAGGATGGGCCAGGGGTCGAAGAAGAGGATTTTGGTTTTGACATGTCATCATGGGGGCCTATGTGACACCCAAGCAGAACCGTGGCCTGCAGAGTTGGACATTCATTGGGGCCTGAGGCTCTGGGGAGAAGATGGGCTGGAAGTAGGGATTTGAAGGTCATGGCATAACAGTAGTGCTTGAAGCCATGGGCGTGGACAAGCTGGGGCAGGGAGCATGTGGTGAGTGAGGAGAGATGCCCCAGTAGAAGGGCCGCTGAGGTAGAGCAGTGGCAAAGGAGTTCTGGCGCTGCCAGGGGCACCTGGAGTTGGGGTGGGGGAGTGTCTCAGAACATGGGGCAAGGGTTGGGGGGTGGGGAATTGATATCCATAGCATTTCACATTGCAGAGACTGGGTTAAAGAAGCTGGGTTTTGGCACTGTACTCACCCCCCGCCCTGCACAGACATCAGGCCCCGGCCCTCCCTCACTTCCAATCTGCCATGGAGCAGCCCCTGACCCTTGGCCAGTCTGAGCTCTGCCCTTGCTCCTCAATCCAGGCCATCTTTCCACTTTTCCTCAGCTCCCCCAGCTGAGGGACCTCAGGGATCACAGGGACAAACCCACCCTTCAGTAGCCTTGGGCTCTCCTCTTGGCTTGGTACCCCCCAGGCACAGAGAACAAGGGGCACTGCCAGGCCTTGCTCAAGGAGTTTTCACCCACCGGGTGGGCTGGAGGGTGGCAGGGGCAGGAGCTGGGAAGATCAAGGGGGAGGAGGAGAAGCAGGGCCCAGGGTGGGGCCCACCTCTCTACAACTTGGCTGTTGTGGGTGGAGGTGACTGAGAGCTTAGTATTGAGAAATGAAGTTTTTCTTTTAGCATGTCCTAAAATTTTCCATTTACAACCTTGACTTTAATTAATCTGCAGAGCTTCAGTAACTGAATCCTACCGGGAACTTACCCAGTACAGTAAATTTCAGCTATCTAGAATTCTTGGCAAATGAGCCACTCCAGAAAACCAACATTTTACTTGGATGAAAATACTTGAAATATAGGATTACTTACTTTGTAAAAATGTGTTTATTATGAAAATTATCAAACATATAAAAGTAGAGGGAAGAATATAATAAACCTCCCATCCAACCTGATCAGTTACCAGTTCAAGGCCACATGCTGTGCTGTGCACACACCCCAGACTCTGGGATATTTAGAAGCAGGTCCTAACTATTATATTGATTTCTCCAGAAAATTTTAGTACATTTCTCCAAAAGACAAAAGACTTTTTAAAAATGTAAACACAATACTGTTATTACTCCAAAGCGATTTAATAATTCCTTAATTCAATCAAATATCCATTGCTCAAATTTCCCTAATTGTCTCATTTTCCCACAATTGACTGGTTAAAATTAGCCTTCAAACAAGGTTCACACGCTGCATTTGTTTTCTCTGTCTCTTTCTATTTTTTGTGCAGTTTATTTGTTGAGGAAACCAGGCTAGCTGGAGGCATGAGCCTATGGGAATCTGGTGGAGAGCTGAGCATGACAGTGGAGGGAGCAGGACAGGGCAGGGCAGGCTGGGTGCTGGCCACACAGCCAGGGCATTCACCTGCGTGACGGAAGCAGGGGGCAGCATGTGGAGGCCCTTCCCGAGCCCAAGGCTACTGAAGGGTGGGTTTAATCCCTGAGGTCCCTCAGCTGGGGCAGCTGAGGAAAAATGGAAAGATGGCCTGGATTGAGGAGCAAGGGCAGAGCTCAGACCGGCCAAGGGTCAGGGGCTGCTCCATGGCAGATTGGAAGTGAGGGAGGGCCGGGGCCTGATGTCTGTGCAGAGCGGAGGGCGAACGCAGTGCCAAAACCCAGCTCCTGGTTAGTATCCAGCTCCTTCCCACCTGGTCCATCCCTGGAGCCCCTCCTTGGCCTCCCAGCTAGGGATCCACCCTGGGCCCAGACAACAGATCTTTTTCACAATGCTTGTGGTCCGTGGCCCTGATCCCTTGTCCTGCCTTCTCCTTCTCTTGCTCCTGGCCCCTCATGGCCCTGAGAGGGACCATCCTCCTCAGCTTCAAAGGACCAAGGCTGGCATTGCCTGGATCTGGAATACCACCCTGGAACGGTAATGGAGGTTAGGGGTGGGGTGGGGACCAACCTTGTTCAGGGTTCCTCAGCATGCCAGTGTGGGCGACTACTCAGGGTGATGAAGAGGCCTGCTAGTGCCAGCCTCTGCCCGAGATGGGTTCAGGGCTAGGGCAGGCAGTGCCAGGGGTCCAGAACCCCTCCCAGGCTTGTCTTCCGTTCCACCCACCACACCACACCCCTATCCACCAGCCTCAGTTTCTCTTCTCTGCCTTTTTCCTTCTCTGCCCTAGGGTTTCTCTTATCTACTCCTTCTGCTTCTCCTTAGGGGGCCTCCCACGCCATCTACCCCATGTCTTGCACCCATGAACACACACTTACGTGCTGAGTCCCAGACACAGAGACGCAGGCAACTTGGACCAGCGCAAAGCTCCCGCCTCCTGGCCCCATACTGTCAGGCCTATGATCGTCCACGAGAACCAGGGCACTGCCTGAAGCGGGGCACCCTATGGCCAGCTGTTTTGCCAGAGACACCAGCTGTGCGGGCATGGGAGTGTCTTAGCCCACAGGTCTATGTTCAGGGCCCTTCCAAACCCAGACTTACTGAGAACCTGTCTTCCTCCAAATCTTGTTCAAAAAGATTTTTGAGGATGTACAAGGACCTATGCAGTGGAAAGGAGTTTAAAGTAGGAATGAGTAAGAAGAATGAGGCTTGCCCTGACTGGTGAGGCTCAGTGGGTTGAGTGTCATCCTGCAAACCTAAACGTTGCCAGTTCAATTCCTGGTCAGGGCAAATGCCTGGGGTGTGGGCCTGGCCTCATGTTGAGGTGTGTGTGAGAGGCGACCGATTGATGTTTCTCTCTTTCTCCCTCCCTTCCTCCCTTCCTCCCTCTCTAAAAATAAATGAAATATTTTTTAAAATAAAAAAAGTAGAAGAATGAGGCTTAGGGTTGGGGTTGAGGCATAAAATGAGCCCAGGAGCCCTGGCCAGGTAGCTCAGTGGGTTAGAGCACTGTCCCAATGTGCCGAGGTTGCAGGTCCCATCCCTGGTCAGGGTACGTACAAGAATCAATCAATGAATGCATGAATAAGTGCAGCAACAAATCAGCGTTTTTCTCTCCCCCTTCCCCTCTCTGAAATCAATTTTAAAAAAGTTTTTTTAATGGGCCCAGGAACGTGGCTTGTTGCCAAAACATAGGTCTGCCCACCGTTCAGTGTTAGGCCATGGATCTGGTTCAGAGCCTCCCAGCAGGCAAAGCAAAGGGAAGAAGCAGACCCACTGTGTGTCTCTGTGTCTATGCGATCTAAGTTCTGAAAAATGGCACTGTTCCTTACTGCAACCAGAACAAATATCCCTTTAAGATGACAGGCTCTATCTCAAGGTCTTGGCCCAGTCCTGCTCACAGAGGCACAAGGAAGCAAACAAAGGAGGGCCTGTTTCTCACCGCGCCAAGCCAGGCTCTGGGCCAGGATGACAGGGCCTGCACCACACTCGCTGCTGTTGGCCTCGCCAAGTCTGGGGTGTCACGGACCCTGCGGGGGAGCAGATGACCCAGTGTTTGCTCATTGTGCGTTCATTCATTCATTGATCTTTTTATTGGACCCCTTGCCCTGTGTCGCTCTGTGCCCAGTTCTGAGACGGGGGCTGCGTCAGGCTCAAAGGCGCTCACAGTCTGGGGCATGGTTCCGTGAACAGCCCACACGAGGCTGAAGGCCTAAGTGTAGCAGACAGTGGGCAATCCTTGCCTCTTGCAAGTCACCTCAGGGCAGGGGCAGCTTCCAAGGGCCCCCTAGGACGTCTGGCCTTGCAGCCTCTGAGCCTCTGAGCCTCCAGCCCTGGCCTTTGCTGAGCAAACAGGCTGGAATGGCAGTCTCTGGAAAGCCCTGGCAGGGACTGGGCCCTGGGCCAGGTGCCGGTCGGCAGGATGGAGGGGTGGGGAGCCAGCTGGGGCAGGGCCTCTGATCTCCCTTTCCCTGGTTCCTGTCAATCCTGCCTCAGTTTCCCCAAACTCTCCTCCCTCCTTTGCCCCCCTCACCTCCACCAATGATAATTCTCACACACAAATGCACACACACACACTCCAGCCTTCACCCTTTCCTCTCAGTCCTGCAGGCCAGCTCCAGCTTTGCTTTCATGCTTTCCTCATCTTGCAGTGCTCCCCACAACATCCCGCACAAGGAAGCCCCTGGCCTCATCAGGGCACACTGGAGTCCCCGTGTGGCTATTCTCTCAAAGTACCCTCTGGTGTTCCGTGGTCTCCGGCATGCCCTTTCCCTCCTAGAGCCTCAGCCCCCTCAGATGAGAAACAGAAAAGCACACAAAACGCTCTCTCCTGGTGGAAGCTTGGGCTTTGGCGTTCGATGGAGCTGAGTCCAAGTCCACTTATTTCCTTAAACTTTTCCGAGCCTCAGTTTCCTCATCTATAAAATGGGGTCTGATAAAAACAGACTGCACACACTTGTAGCGAGGCTCAGGTGAGAATGCAGGCACGGTGCTCTGCATGGGCCTGGCCGTCCCATGCCAGGCTCCAATGCCCACTTTTCCAGGGGGTTCCTTCCTGTGTCTGACCAGCCAGTCTGGTGTTTAATGGAAGGTTTTGATGGCACTTGCTTCTTCCTCCCAGAGCCCAACCAGGCCAATAAGAGGGAATAATGGGGAGGAGGGGAAGGTAGGACCCAGGCCCTGGTCCACAGACACCACCCCGGGCCCGGAGGAAGTGCTGACCCATCCGTGCGGAGCTGAAGTGGCGCAGTGTGCAGCGGGGCTGCCGTCCTCTTCTCTGGCTGGGAGGCGGGCATGCAGATAAGGGTGACCAGGCTGGGGCGCCAGGGAGCCCACCGCATGTCGAATGGCCTCCACCAAGGCCCAGCAGAGGAGATGGGTCAGGGAGGTGGGTGGTGAGCCCAGGGTTCCAGTGTCCCACAGGGGAGTTGAGCATCAGGGCCCCAGAGGCCCTATGGTACACCCCGGGCAGGGGCTAAGTTGGCTCTGTCCTGGAGGGTTCTGCCCAGAGGGATGGCATCAGGACCCCCTTCGACTACTCAACCCAGGAGACCCAGGTGAGTAGTGGTCTCCTGCCTCTTCCCTCCCCACACCCATGCCCCCCTCTTTGTGCCTACAGCTCAGGATGCTTGTCACCTCCCATGGAGACAGCCCTGCCATCTATATGACAGCCAATGAAGAGCACGCCCCTCTGAGCTGCTTTAGGAAGGGCCTAAGCTTCCCCCCACTCCTGCGCTGCATCCGCATTGCCCACCCGTGCACCTGCCCCAGCCTCTGACCAGGAGCCCACCCCTCCTAGGGTTGTGTCCTCCCTGCTCATCAGAGATAGTGCCTCCCTGGGACGCCCTCCCACTCAGTCCCAGCTGTGCCTCTTCTGAGAACAAGGCCTGGGAGCCACCCCAGGGAGTCCTCTATTCACTCACCCCAACAGCTGCAGACCAGCGGGGGTAGTGAAATGATACAGGTGAGGCCTGTGCTCAGTGCTTTCATTCACATTGCTCTTTCATGCCCAACACTCTTGAGAAGTGGGGAATATTGGTTCCTAATTACAGGTGAAGATATTGAGTCCTAGAGAGGTGAAGTGACTTGCCGGAGGTTCCACAGCTGTGTACCTACCGGAGATTTGGGGCCAGGCTTGCCTGTGGAGGGTCCACACCCATTCCCTAGCCAGCTACCTGCCACGCCCTGCCCTTTCTCCAGATGATGTGCCTGCCCCTCCTTCCCCACCCCCTGCCTCCTTAGTAGCTGGGCCTGTTCCTCAGTGTCTCCCGCAAACATCCCTTAGCTCATAACAATTAGAATAATTGCTGACATTTGTGGAGCGGAGCTTACTCTATGCCAGGCACAGTGCCGAGCGCTCCACATTCATGTCTTAGTTAATCCTTGGAACAATGTTATGAGGTAGTTTCAATTATTATCCTCATTTTGAAGATGAAGAAGTGGGAGTTTAGGAAGGTGAGGTCACAGCTAGGAGACACACACAAGTGGCTTCTCTGCTCCGAGCTGGCTTCTCCCTGCTCCGTGCAACTCCCTCCGGTCTGAAAGGGGCTGCGGCAGGCACTTTGCTATGAGCGGTGTCTGTGTGCTTAGAGAGACACGGGAACTCTCAGGTTCAACACCCTTCTCCTAAGTCCCCAGAGTCTGCTGCACAGCCCTGCAAGGCAGGTGGGCCGGTCATATTGTCCTCCTCCGCTAGGACACATCTTGTGTTGTCTCTCCTGAGTCCGTCCTGCTAGTCGCGCTTGGCAGAGAGACAGGAAAGAGACACCCTACCTGGAGGCAGAGGGGAACTTGGAGTTTAAGGAAAGGGGAAGGAAAGAAGGCCAGTGGGAAGAGGTGGTAGCCCTGGGGGATTCAAGGCAAAACCCTACTTGGGGTCCAGCCTTGGCTCCCCTTGGGAAGAGGACAGAAAGACCCTTGGCTTCTTCTGTAAACTCCAAGTGCCGGCACCCTGCCAGGGTGCTCTCCTGCCCTTCTCTTCTGCCAAGGGAGCAGACTATAGCAAGGAGATTCAAGCTAGACCCCAGGGATGTGGCCCACAGCAGGCCATCCAGTTAGGGGGAAGTGGCCCTGGAGGCCTGGGCAGAATGGCCTCTGGGACCACACCACTGTCCAGGCCTTGGGTCATTGTGGCCTTGTTGGACTCCAAGTCTCCACAGAGATGGAGCCAGCCAGGTGCTGGGCTCTTGTTACCAGGACTTCCGGGACTGACTTCCAGAACTGGCTGCAGAGCACAGATCACCTCTCGGGAGCAAAGTCTGCCCATGAGCAAGCCCTACGCATGCACGGCCTCTTTTGTTTTTTCAGGTCATGTGAGTAAGCAGGGTGCACAGGTTGCTGGGCTCCGAGCTACAAGGGTCCTGTGTGGCCTGTTGCCCGTGGCCTCAGCAGACTCATGCCTGTGACACCACACAGGGTCCCTGGAAAGCATGGGCAACACATACACAAAAACCTCCTCCCTGCACAGAATCCTAAGTGGCCCAAAGCACATACCTGTGAGGGCCAGCATGAGACCAGGATGCAAACCCCTCCGTGCTATTCTGATACCCTGCTCCCCTTTAGGGCCAAGGGAGCCCAAGACTCAGAGTTGGGGACAATTTGCTCTGCTGGGGGTATGAGAAAGGAGGGCATTCCATCTGCAAGGTGCTCACTCCCTCCGTGCCCCTCAGGAGCCCCCGAACAGCAGCCTCTCCCCAGAGACCGGGGTTTGGTCTATGTCGATGTGGAGCTCCTGCTTTTGGCCCCTAGAAGGTTCTTTGGGATCTCAGCAGCCACCAGAACCCTGGCAAGTGAGGGCCTTACGGGGAGGTAAGAGCAGAGGAACGGTACCTAATGAATCACCCTGAGCACACACACCTTCTAAGGAGCACTGGGTGTGGGGCCAGCCATTTCCTCACTGTGTGACCTGGGCAAGTCACAAGTCCTCTCCTGTCTGCTTTGAAGAGTCCCTGAAATTCTCAAATAGGATAAAACACAAGAAGCTTTTATTCCAGTGTTAGCCCCTTAAGTGCCCCTTGCTGGGATCTGTGGGGCAGGTGGAAGAGGAACAGTGACGAGGGACGTTTAGGGAAATGGAACAAAGGGGTGATGGAGAGCCCATGGAGGGACCCACAGTTGATACAACCAGACAATGGGAGTTTGTGAACACCAAGACTTCAGTCTTTAGACTCTGGGCACTGGGAAGTCATGGAAGGTTTCTGAGGATAGGCTGCTACACAGCCCTGCAAGGCATGACAAGGTCAGAGCCATGCTCAGGAGATGGCCACCACATGGCTGCTCTTGTCAGTAGCACCCTTGGGGCCCAAGGGTGTTGCTCAGTCAGGCCTCATGCCTCTAGCTCAAGGTTGTCCAATTTTCCTAGTCACTGGAGGCCCCCCTCTGGCTCTGGTGGAGGGGGTGGGGAGCAACTGTCAGAGCCCACCCATCTGTTTGTTTGGCCCTCACACCTTTCTTATGAAGTAAGTAGGATAAGAGTCAGAGCTGCCCAAGGCCAAGCAGGTCCCTTGCCCATCTGAAGCATAATGGAGCCTAGGAGGCGAAGGCTGAGTGAGTGGGCTGCTGTGGGGGACGGGTCTTACCTTCTCTTCCCTATCCCCCTTTCCAGACGACCATAGTGTCTTGTCCTTTCTGACCTTCAGTTTGAGTGAGCCAGGTCCAGAGCTGATGTCATCCCTGGGCCTGCCTTGAGGGAAGGCTGGGAGAGAGGCGGCCCAGGGACCCCTTTCTTCAGACCTGTCATTCCAACCATTATCTCTACCTGCTCCTAGAGCTTTGCCAGGCCCTGTGCTGGACGGTGCTGGGGGAGGAGGTGACCCAGAGCCAGGCCTTGTCCTCACGGACCTTCCAGGCTGGCTGGAGGCTGTGGGAGCATAGAGAAGAGGTCCTAGCCAGCCAGGGAGCATGGAAGTCTGCCTGCAGGACATGGGCTTGACAGAGCAGTCAACTGCACACAGCAGTGGCGTAGACAAAGGCCTGCAGCCTGAAAGAGCTGCGCTGCTCGGAGGCCCAGGGACTGCAGGGCCTATGGCTGAGCGGAGGGAGAGCCAGGGCTCTTCCCTGGCTGAGGTGAATGGTCAGGGAGGAAGGCTGGTTTGTGGTAAGCCCTATGAGAAGGCTCCCCTCATCCCCAGATCGCCCACAGCTTTCAGGCCCAAGCTTTGTCTTTCTCCTCCAGGCCCCACTGCAGCCCTTCCTAGAGATGAAGCAGTTCCGCCTGGTGAGGCAGCTGGAGGGGCTAGGGGCGGGGCTAGGGGCGGGGCTGGCCCTGGGTACCAGGGAAAAATGATTCCAAAGCAGAGCTCCTAAGAGGGTAGGGGCCCAGGGAGCAGGCAGGTGGGGCAGGGGCCGGTTCGAGTATGGTTGGATATTCTTTTTTTCAAATCAGGAGTCCTTTAACCAATGGGGAGGTGGAGGCTGTATCACCAGTCTCTGGGGCCTACGTGCTCTCTCTTATCCCCACCCCACCACCCAGACACGTCTTTCCAGGGGAGAGTCTTGGAGGCAGAAGGCATGCCTTTCTGCTCTCCCCTCTCTAAGAAGCCCTCAATAGATGGGAGCTGTAGCCTCACCCCAGCTGGCTGGCTATCCCAGCCCTGCACCAATCCCCAGGGGAAAGGATTTTTGACCTGGAGGAGACATTGAACAGACACAATCAGATCCTGCAGGGTCTCTCTGGGCAGTTGGCCCAGGCAACTGGAAGAGCAGCTGGGGTCCCCAGGCCAGGCCAGGCCTGAGGGAGCTTGGGGGAGTGGCCCCTGGACCACCCACGCAGCCTGGAGAAGCTAAGCTCCCTACACACTGGAGCCCAGGTGCCAGTCTTCTTTCTCCCTGTGTCCAGAAAGAAGAGCAAGCACTGTGCTTGGGAACTACTGTCCACCGAAGTCTGGAGAGAAAGAAGGGCACAGGTGAAATGCTGCAGGTCACAGGACGTGGCGGACCAGCCAGGCGGAGGGTTGTGCGGGCAGGTAGCTCTGCACAAGCAGCTGCCCAAGGAGCCTCACAGCTGGGGCTGGAGAGAGGAGATGCCAGGTATTTTGACGTGGGTCTGTAGACAAGTGACAAAAAAAATAGACTGGGTGCCAATTTGCATGTAGCTCCACATGTGACTCGATTCACGCACGGCTTGTTTGATGCTCAGATGCACCAGAGTCCTCGTTCCATCTCCTCCACTGCCATATGGCTTCTCCCCAGGGAATCATGCCCCACGGCAGGCCCAGCCTGGGGCCTGACAGTTGAACTCAGCCAAGATGTTAGATGCTGGGCAAAGGGGCCGGTGACTCCTGTGGTTTTTGCTGAGTTCCGGTAGCTCTAAGTTTGAGTCTTGTGTTTTCAGGCCAGCGCTGAGGCTGGGCTACTGGAGTGGGGGTGGGGGGTGAACCGCAATCCAAGGCTAGGTCTCTCCAATCCTACTTCCAGGCCCAGGATCCTTCCTGCCAGATTCTAATGACCCCAAAGAGGCCACCTCTCCAGATCACTCAGCAAGGCACGGGCCCAAGCACTGGGAGCTGACTGGCACTGACTGCAGCTTGGACTGTGCCCTGGGGGAAGTGGGGAGGAAAAGACTGAACTGGGCCTCTGCCTCCTTCAGGGGCAGAACCACCTCTGGAAAGCAGAGGGGTTCTCTGAAACTCCAGCAGTGGCCACTGTCTGTAGGGGCAGGGACAGCCCTCAGGGTGAGGAGTTTGAGAGGAGGGGAAATCCAGGAGCCAAAATGGACAGGGGTCAGATAAACTCAATGTGTCCATAATGAGGGAGACCCAGTGATCTGTTAAGGGCTCTAGAAGGAAGAAGAGTACAGTGCCCTGGGGAAGGTGGACTCTAACAGCATAGGGGCTGTGGCCCGGACCCAAGAGAAGAGGCTTGCTTGCTTTTCTGAAGGACTCTGCCAAGGTCAGCACCCTGGGCTGTGGACAGTGGACTTGCTCCAAGACCTGCAAGAGATGAAGCGAGGGCACAGGGCTAGGAGGGGTCACAAGGGTGGAGGGAAGAGAAGCCCCACTCCACCACTTGCTTCTCTGCCCAAAGTTCATCCATCAGCCTTGATTCCTTCCATCCTTTCCTGAGCACCCGGCCCAAAGCCTATCACATAGGGAAGAGCCGGGGGCAGAATTAGGTTTATTGAGTTGACCTAAATTTAATTGAATTAACTTTAAGATTTTGAAAGTCCTAGTTTAAAAGCAGGAGGGCCCCCACTTGACACTTCCACCCCAGAAAGGGTTAGTAAATCTGAGCTCCTGGAGAGAGGGAACATTTTGATGGGGTTCTTGGAAGAAGCACAATCAAGACCTAGTCTTGGGGCCAGGGGGTCCCTGATTTCCTCTTGTCCCCCCCAGTCTCCCAGCGTCCCACTCTAGGACAGGTGCCTGGAGCTACCCATAGAGCCCTGGGGGCAGAGGGTCACCTTGGTGCCAGGAAGGAGGGAAGCTTCAAGCTGAATGTTGCGGCTGCAGCCCAGCCCCTGTCCCCACATTTAGACTGGGAGTGGGAAGATGGGATGAGGGAGAAGAGCTAAATCCCCTGGGAGCTGGGGGTGAAAGGCAGAGCCCGGGGAGCCTGAGGTTGAGACAGAAATCTTTAGGGAGATCTTTCTCTGAGCTAAAGCTGTCTCAGGATCCAGGAAGCAGGTTTGGGATAAGAACAGTCCCCAGGAAGGGATCCTATGGATGGTACCTATTCCCCACCCACGTGCTGCCCCTGAGAATTATGAGAAATGGTTAGGCAGTTTGGGTGCAATGGAAGGAGGAATGAGTCCTCTCCCTTGGTTCCTGCTCCTCACCAGGGATGCAGCAACTCACATGGCTTCAAGAGCCCAGGTTTTCTATCTGCCGGTGGGCATCAGGCATCCTTTCTTAGAGCTGGCCCAGACCTGAGCCTCCTGCAGAAGGACCTTCGGGGCCCAGCGGTTAGGGGGAAGGAAGGGGCACCATAGGGGTTCCACCCCTGAGACCTGGGCTTAGCCCATTTTTCCAGTGCTTCTGCAGCCCCAGGCCCTCCTGTTTCAGCCCTCCTCTCCTGGGACCCCTGGAAGGCACACCCTGCACGAGCACACACAGGGACACATCTCATCTTCTCTCTGCCCTGTCTGCTCCCTGGAGAATCCCACAGACTCTTAGCGCCAGCAGGGCCCTGAAGACCACTTGGTGAACCCCTTCAGTGACTAGAAGGGACATGGGAATAGGCTGTCCCCAGGGTCACCTGGAGCAGCCTGCCCTTCCCCGCACCCCTGCCTCACCTGGCTCTTTTTCTTGCCTTTACCACCACCCTGTCGTGCTCTCTATTTCTTTCTCTCTCTCATCTCAAGAAACTCTGGCCCCCTGGTGATCCTGGGCCCCAGGGCTTCCCAGCTGTTCCCACAGATGGAAACGTGGAAGCTGAGGTGGGGGAGGCAGCTTTGTTCTCTGCCCTCTCTCCAGGGGCCCGGGGTGAAAACCGGAGCACCCCAAAGCCTGAGATAGGAAAACAGAGCCCACAGTGGCCTAGGCTCCAGGTCCCCTCCCTCCTTCTGAGTAAGAAGCTGATCCGGGACCTTAGAACTTTTCTTTTCAGAGAGCAGCAGCCAAGGACCCCTATCCAGCTGGCCAGCCCCCAGGAGCCTCCTTGTGCCTGCAGCCCAGCACCTTCCTCTTCTTCCTCCTTATCTAAGCTGTAGGTTTCTTCTACGTGCACTTCAGGCAGACCTTCCCATAGGCAGGACTTTCCATAGCTACCTGGCTTGATTCTGGGGAACGGTCATTTGATTTGTGAGAGGGAGCATTAAGGCCCAGGGCCACCTGCCTGGTCGGCCAGCTGGCAATGAGCAGTCCCATTTTTTCAGTAAGCCCCGTGTGTTCAGCCGCTGACCCCGTCTGGACCCTGCCCTTACAGAAGTCACTCTCTAGTGTGAGAAACTAACACGCACTTACTAGTCACACCCTATTTGGTCAGTGCCATGATGGCAGGAAGCTCAGAGGCTACAACAGTACAAGAAAAAATACTTGACTCAGCTTGGAGAGATCAGGGAATCAACCTAGAAGGGACATTTGATATGGGTCAGTCAAGGCAACTAGTTTTCCAACCTAAGTAAAGGCATGAATACCGAGGAAACAGCATGAGAAAAGGCATGGAAGCATGAAAGAAACACAATATTTCTGAGAAAATGTGGCAAGTTCAGTACTGTCTGAGCAAAGAGTGGGATCAGTTTGTGAAAATGGCCAAAGAGAATCACAAAGACAGGGGGGAGGTCACTGTTTCTGCTTGGTGGACGTTTGTTGAATGAATGAAACATTTAGAGATGTAGGGTGTGCCAAAGAGCTCAGAAATGAGATCGACAGTTCTCGGTGGAATTTCAAAACAAGAAAATCAGTGTAGGCAAGGGTCGTCCTGGAGGGGCAGGGGAGTGTGCTGAGCTTTAAAAGCAGAGTTGGAGAGGCAACGACCTCCTGGTGAGGAGAACAGCCAAGGTGTGAGGTGGAATGATGACAGGCTTGTGTGTTACGTAGGATAGGAGTACAATGGTGGCCACAGGTTGGAGCCACCTGGACAGCAGACCTTGAATGCCAGGGGTAAAGTGTGGTCCTGATAGGGCAGGCTGAAGGAGCCATAGAAGGTTCCAGAGCAGAGGATGCTGTGTAGTGCAATGAGTCTAGCGAGCCTGTTCTCAAAAGCCCAGAAGGGAGAGGCCGGAGTAATCTTCTTCTGTACAGAGGAGCAGGGTAGACCTGGACAAGAGCCTTCAGGACTGTCTGCCCACAGGCAGCCTTCCTCTTAGTCCTGCCCCACACATCGTTAGGGCCGGGAGGTTCTGCGAAGGCAGCCCCTTCCCCCAGCGTGTATGCATGACTCATCTTAAAGCCCTGAGGGGTGCCCACTTCTCATCCATGGGAAGTGGACAGTGTCTGGGGGGTGGAGGGTGAGACCACTTCTCTCTGGGTGCCCAGCTTGTACCCACACCCCAGCTTTTGGGAAAGCTGCAACCTTATTAAAGGTGATTTCCCTCTTCTCATGCTTTGATGCCCTCATCTACCTTCCAGGTTTGCCTTTATCTCTCTGAAGGCTTCTACCTCCTCTGGAGAGGTAGCTGGCAGTGGACTTCAAGCAGGCAAGGAGGCCAAGGGCTGGCATGACCACAAAAAGACTGGATACCCCACAGACCTTGAGCCCTGGACAACTGTCCCCACATTCATCAGAACAAAGAGAGGTGTCTCCAGGTGCCTCCCTTGGGTCAACTCAACCCAAGCATCACCATGAACTCTCCCTCCCGATTCTCTTCAGTTCCCAGGGGTCATAGGTGCAAGGGTGTGATGTTGAACTCTGTGAAGTAACCCATGGAGCCATAATTGTCATTCACCATTCTCTCCTCTCCCTCCCTTTCCCAGATTGAAGTTCTTCAAGCAGCTGCTGTGGAAGCAAGTTGGGGAGCACGATGCGGTAAGGGCCCAGGGCTGGATTTCTGCCCCTCACTGCTACTCTCTGGGCAGAGTAGAGAGCAGGGTTCCCAAAACACAAATCAGCATAGCCCGTTCCCCTAGGAGCGACCCCCCCTCCCGATGCCCTAATCCGCGGTCAGCGGTGCCCGGCAGAGCTTGGCTTTGGAGGAGGCACGTGGGAGAGGCGGGAGCACCGAGCCCGCACGTGGTCCAGCCTCCTCAGCCCCGTGCACGCCCCCCACCCTGGGCGGAGGATTTTGAGAGATGGGGGCGGGGCCGGGGGCGGAGAGCGCGCGGCAGGCGGCGGAGAGAGCCAGGCGCTGCCGGCGGCGGCGGGAGCTGTCCGCGAGCTTCAGTGCTGAAGTGGGAGCGGACGTGCCTGGCGTCCGGCGCGGGGTACCCGGCGCCCGGTTCCGGGACAGCGAAGACCATGGCGTTCATGGTGAAGACCATAGTGGGCGGCCAGCTGAAGGACCTCACCGGGAGCCTGGGGGGCGGCGAAGACCAGGGGGACGGGGACAAGTCAGCGGCCCAAGCGCAGAGCATGAGCCGAGAGGAGTATGAGGAGTATCAGAAGCAACTGGTGGAAGAGAAGTGAGTGGGATCCCTTCCCGGCTCCAGGGGCCCTCTCCCCAACTCCACCCCTCAGGCACCCACCCCGTCCTCCCCCCGCCGCCGCCGCCCGCCCAGGGCAGCCTCAGACCCCAAGCCCCTCCCCTACTTTTCTAGACTGGTAAGAGGCTGGGGTGAGCACTTCCAGGCTGCCCTCCCCACCCCCAGCCACAACATTTCAAACCCAGGACCCCATCCCAGCTTCGCATTCGGTCTAAGGAACTGGGGGCAGGGGCAGAAGGGGCCTGGGACCCAGTCGGGGCACGCGCATTTCTGCGGAAACAAGTAATCCTTTAATCCGATCTGCGTCTTCCAAATGGAGCTCCTGAGGCTCGAGGCCCTGAGAAAAGCTGTGCAACTGAGAGTCAGGGAGACAGATCCTGAGATGGGGGCATTCAGAGATATTGAGGCCAGTTGTGTGCGGACGATGCTGGGACAGAGGGCCCCCTGGAGTGGAGTTAGGAGCTGGACTCCAGAGCTCCTTGGGTCAGATCCTTGTTTTGCTTCTTTTTAGCTGAGTTATTTTAAGCAAGTTACTTAACCTTTCTGTGCCTTGGTTTCCTCTTCTGTAAAATGGGGATGGTAATTATAAGACGTGCCTTATATGTTTATGAGGATTAAATTACTTAATGCTACTAAACTGCTTAGCACAGAGCCTGGCACATTGTAAATCATTAAATGTTAGCTATAATTATTTCACTTAATCTTGATAAAACTTTTGTGAGTTGCAAAATCTTATCCCCATTCTACAAAAGAGGAAGGTAAGTGACTTACCCAAAGACATACCAAAAGTGGTAGTGGAGCCATACGTGAACCCAAGTATGTTCCAAATGCTTTTCCCTCACTCCGAACAACCTGTTAGGGAGGGAAAGGACAGACTGAGTCTGAGGCGGAGAGGGACCTAAACCTATGTTCTGGAGTCAGGCAGACTGACCCTCTCTCGGCATAGCTCTGTCCAGAGGCAGAAGCGGGGACTAGAAAGGGCGCTGTGATGGGGGAACAGAATGCAAAGACCAACAGCATCTGCCAGGTCCCAGCACACCCCTGACACACAGGCCCACAGGCACCCATCCCCTTAGTGCTGGCAATGACTGCTCTGATGCCCCCTGTAGGATGGAGCGGGATGCACAGTTCACACAGAGGAAGGCAGAGCGGGCCACGCTGCGGAGCCACTTCCGAGACAAATACCGGCTGCCCCAGGTAAGCTTAGGAGCCAAGACTTAAAGGCATATCCAGCCCCTGAGCCCCAGACTCCTTTGTTCCGCTCCGGGAGTCATGACTCTCAGCTCCTAAGACTGATGGAGAGCTTGGTTAGACCATTTGTTCTTTCACTCATTCACGATTAACTGGAGCCCACTTATGACTAGGGCTTGGTGAGGAAGGGTAGCCCAGTCCTCTGGAACAGATAGGTTTGTGTTTCTGGAGGCACTCCAGGCCCCTTCTGTCCTCCAACCCACATTCTCCCAGTACGAGTCAGGCCCAGGCAGATGAAGGGTTGGAAGACAATAAATTTTTCCATGGGAGTGAGGGCTCTTGGGGCTTCTGAACCCTGGAGGAGGAGGGGTGCAGGGAAGAAGGCAGCACCCTCTGTGTGCCAGGCCCTTGACCTTCACATCGTTACCCACCTAACCCCTCAGTAATTCTGCTGGGTGACTGTCACCCACAACTACAAATAAGGAAACGGAGACTCAGACAGATTGATGGACTTGGCTAAGATCATAAAGCCAGTGAGTGATGGGGCTTAAGCTTGTGAATGCTGAGCCTGCTTCAAGACCCCTGGCTGCTCTCCAGGGTATGGGTCTGTCTGCAGAGAGCGAAGCGACTCCTTGGCTGGCCAGGCAGCCAGGAAGATGTCTCCCCTAGGCACTGCAGCATCAGATGGGCTGTAAGTGTTCAATTCCTGTTGCCTAAGGAGAGAACCAGGTCATAAGCCACCCTCAGTGCCCAGAACTACAATAGACCCTGAGGAGAAACAGAAATACAGTGCTATAGTATACTGACCTTGATCTTCCACTTGAATTGGAAGATCAGATCTGTAAATATCATACCCACTCATCCAACAGATATTTTCTGAGCCCCTTGCTGCCTCTGACTCCCCATAGGGCACAGGTCTTTTGGAAGTCTCTCAAAGGGAGAACAAGTCCAGAAAGCCTGCCTTTCTGGGAAGTAACTGAGTTAAACATAACTAGGAATGGAGTCATTCCTCAAATGTTTGCACTGAGCATAAAGAGACACAACTCCTGTAATCGGGGAACTCTGAGTCTAGCAGAAGAAGGAAGGGTTGGCTGTAATTGAGTAAGACACAAAGTGGAAGGCCCAGGGCCCTCGAGGGACAGGAAAGTGCAACAGCAAACAGTAGGCACCTTGCAAAGAGAGCGCAGATAGTAGTATCAGTGACATAGGTTTAAAGCTAGCTCTCCCACTCCAAATTGGATAACGATGGGCAAGTTACTTACTTAAATTATCTGAGCCTCAATTTCCTTATTTGTAAAATGGAAAAAAGCAGTAACTACCTCACAGGATCATTGTGAGAATTAAGGGCACTCAGCTCAATGTCAGCCATATAATAGGTGTTTGATGAACGATACCCATCACTATTGTTGGTAATGTCCTCAGTGCAGTTAATGATGGTCAATATATGATTGACTGTAACCATTTGACTCCTAGGTGTTTCCATTTTGTCCTTACTCACCCTGTTAGTATTGTACCTTCGATATCTCAGTGTGAAGTAAAGTGGTATAAAAGTCTGAACGTCAAAAGCTTGATCCTGGGATGTGTGGGTGGGGTCTGAGCTCACAGAAGCATGAGTCTTAGAATCTAGGAGCCTGGAACCCAGTCCAGGCCTCCTCCCTAGCCCCTCAGCTTGGGGTCCCCACAGACCTCCAACCCCAGCTCCCCCTCCCTTCTCTTCAGAATGAAGCAGATGAGAGCCAGATCCAGATGGCAGGTGGAGACGTGGAGTTGCCCCGGGAGCTGGCCAAGATGATTGAGGAGGACACAGAGGAGGAAGAGAGGGCCTCAGTCCTTGGGCAGCTGGCCAGCCTTCCTGGCTTAGACCTTGGCCCGCTCAAGGACAAGGCCCAGGCCACACTGGGGGACCTCAAGCAATCAACTGAGAAGTGCCACATCATGTGACTACTTCCCCTGGGGTTGCTTACGGGTATGAGCAGGGAGCTGGGGGCCACATGAGTTTGAAGAGCATGTCTCAACTTCCATGGACCCATACTCCACTTTGACCTTGTTTCCCCTGTACTAGGCTGGCCCCAGGACCCTTCTCTGCCCCAGCCTGCCTTCTGGCTTCTCTCCCTCTCCTCTGGGAGCAAAGTCCCCATTCTTCCCCCTGCCCCCTCAGGACTCACCCTCCCTACTCAGCCTGGGGAAACTTCCCCAGACTGTAGGAATAGGCCATGGGCCAAAATTCCTGCACAGAGTTGCACCCATACGGACACCCTGGGAGGGGGGGGCAGAGACCTTGGCATGTGCAGAGATGTGCACCACAGGCGCGTCCTGGCACACATGGACAGATACACAGGCCACCCCGCCTGGTACCGAGCCCCTCTAGACACCACCACTAAGATATGCTTACAGGGGGCTTTAGACAGGCACCTTCAGCAGACAGGAGGCCTGAGTTTGAGTCCCCACATTTGTTCTCCTTGAAATCCACTGCTCTTTCCAGGCCTCACTTTATCTTCTACAAAAGGGGGATGAACTGGGTGATTTTTAAGATTCTTTCTAGCTTGGCCACACTGGACCCTCAGAGTCAACCCCACATCCCTTCTTGGGCAGGGCAGCCACTGCCACTGTGGGCTCTGGCTCCTGGGAGCTGAGTGATGCTGTGCAAGGGACCAAGTGCCAAGGATGAAGCTGGCGCCAAACAGTAGCCCAGGTGGTTCCAGGCCTTCTCTGAGCTAAGGGCCCAGGGTCTAGCCAATTTCTGTTTTGTCCCTGCAGAACTCTCTCTCTCTGAATTCCAAAGCTGGATTTCCTCTCTCAGCTCAGTGAAAAATAAAAACTCCGATAGGTATAGTTTAGTTGGTTGGGCGTTGTCCCCGCAAACCAAAAAGGTCACCTGTTCAATTCCCCATCTGGACTCATGTCTGAGTTACAGGTTCAGTCTCTGGTCAAGGCACACGCAAGAGGCAATGGAGTGATGTTTTTCTCTCACATTGATGTTTCTCTCCCTCTCTTCCTCCTTCCCTCCCCCTCTCTCTAAAAGTAAATAAATAAAACCTATTAAAAAAATAAAAACAAAAATTCCAAATGACTTGCTTATCTCCCTACTTCTTACTGATCTCCAAAAGTCTTGGCGTTCACAGCCTCTCCAATCCTGCCTTGGAGGGATGTCCTCTACCTCGTCACCACAGCTTCATAGGCGCTCCATCTCCTCTATGATGTTCAAGCTCTACCCTCTGGACAAGGGCGGGATGCCCCAGCATTGACCAAGTACTAGGTCCAGCCTCTGGGCTTTATGAAGGTTATGGCATCCAACCGGATGGGCAGGGCCTCTGGGACGTTACTTGAGACCTCAGGAGGCTCCACAACTCAACCATAGCCGCCTCTGACACCTGTGCCGCTACCGCCTCCTCACCCCGGAGACGGAAGGTATGACAAAAGGAGGCAGCGCAGCTGCCTTCCAGTCCTCGCATTGCTGTGTGATTTTGAACAGGTGATTTTCCTCTCTGAACCCGTTTCCTCTACAGTGTAATAAAGAGCCCCCCCATCAAAAAGTAACAATACATGTTTCAAAGGGTGACCATTTTAAAGCACTTGGCACATGATAGGCCATGTCAATAAACAGTGACTCATTCTTTAAAAAAACCAAAGAGCCCAAATCTCATCCTGCTTGGCTGTGGGGCATCCAGGGAACCAACTGGGAGGCTCCATGAGCAGGCCATCCCCGCGGCCTGAGCAGGAACAGGGTGTCAACACCACCCCCTCACCCCAACCCTGGCACTGGCTTGTGAAGATTTAGAGGCAGAACGGCCGTTGGAGGGTTTGGTTTCAAGGACAGTCTCCATTAGGTCTCCTTTGCAAAGTAAGAACAAGACACATGAAACCTGTGCAGTGGGCCAGGCGGGCGGCGTCAGGTGGAAGAGAGAAGAGGGGTGAGGAGTTAGCAGGGCGAGGGCAGGGGAGGGCGCAGGCCCAGGGTCAGGCAGTGCTGCCGTGGCTGTCATGCTGGATCCTTCTTGAGCATCCCCTAGGCGGTCCTTAGGTTGTCACTGGACAAAGCCCCCTGCTGACCTTCCTGGAGCTGGAGGAGAACCAAGTCCAGGCCCTAGGCTGTGTGTGGGGGAGGAGGGGCATGGGCCTCCTCACAGCGTCGACAGCAAGGCCCACGTCAGCACTCCACTTTCCAGGGGCATCCTGCCTAATGGGATCAGACAGACCACTTTACCTTCCTTCAAGGATTTACAGGACCAAGAGTGAAAGAGGCAGGGAGACTGGGCTGTGGGGAGGCCAGGGTTAGCACTCACTGAACCCTCACAAAACAGAATGGCAGGGGCTTGGGGTCAGGGAGTGGGAGGAGGCTGAGTCCCCACGCTCCTCACAGCCTGGGAACTCCAAGAAGCCCTGACCTGTGTGCATATTCTTGGAATCGGAGGAGGAGGCTCTGAGGTAGCAGAAGCCAGCTCCGGCGCTGGGCAGAAATGGGCAAGGCAAGCAGACTGAGGGTCCGCAGGCTCCACAGGCCTCGTCCTCCCCTCTTCCTGCCCTTGCTCGCTGGCTTCTCGCAATTCATGCCTCTCTCATCCGTGGACCCCCACCCTCTGGCTCATGCCTGGTTCGCACCCATCCTACACCCAGCTGGGGCTGCCTGCCCCATTCCCAGGCCCTCGGGTCCTATCTAAGGAGGACTACTCTCTTCACATTCTGTTTCTACTCTCATTTATTTAGATAATCACTTCCTCCAGGACTAGTCCACGCACCTGGTATTATGTGAGGGCAACAAAGAAAGTCACTTGCCATCAGAACTTCCCTTTTCACAGTGATTAAAATCCTACCATTAAGGTCCCTTAATTTGGAAGAAGGCATTTGTCTCCCCAATCCTTCTCTCCCTCTCCCTCCTGTTCTTCTTCCCTCTTTCTTTCGTCCTCTCACTGTCCTTCTCACCCTTGCAGGCAGTCTGAGGATACAGAAGGTGCTGAAAGGTGATAAGACAGCCCCGCCTACACACTCTTTCAGAAAGACAGGGACAGCAAAGACGGCTGGCCTGCTGTCCCTCGCCCCTACCCCTGGGCTCCCTCGCCCCACAATAGGGGGGATTTCAGGGAAATCGGGTGAGCACTGGTCCCCGCTCTGCTCACATCTCCTGCCACCCATCCAGACAGCCAAGGCCCGGTTTCCAGAGGGAGAGGGGATCTTAAGTGACTGTCCAGAAGCCAGTTGGTCCCCAACGTTTGGATCTGAGAGTCTCCCTGTTTCTCCCGTGGCCAGTGAGTCCCTCCTCCGACACTGGAGGCTCCAGCAGGCGAGCTGGAACATCTGGGGAAATGTTTGCTGAGCTGAGCTGCTGGCAGTGCCTGACCCAGATGACGCCTGAGGCTGCTTGGGGTGGGGAGCCACATGTGAGGGGACTGGAAGGGAGCCACAAAACCTGCCACCCGGCCTCTAGCCGAGTACCTGCCAGGCAGAGCTGTTCCCAGAATCCATGTGAGGCTCTGAGAGAGCAAGGAGGCCAGGGTGGGCCTGGTCAGGGGAGCAGCAACGTTGGGCTGCCTTAGCCCTGCTCGGCAGGGACGGCGTCTGCCTGGGTGAGCCTGAGTAGAAGTCTGCATGAGCGCCGCATGGGTCTGTGAACTTGGATGTGGTTTTTGGTATTTTTGTACGTGTCTGAGGCCTGTGGCCTGTTAGTGTCTGTGAGTTTGTGTATCTGTGGGATTTCAAACGGATAGGTGTGGGTATGGCTTACTCTGGGGAAAACGGTTACTGACATGCTCCCCTCCCTCCTGTCCCAGCCTCAGGTTTGGGTCATCTCCCTCTCAGAGAGGGCTGGGGCCACAGTGGTCTCCTAGGCAAGAGCCCTCCTGGGCGACCTGCAGGATGAAGGTTCAATGACTTTCCGAATCTTCCCAGTTAGCCAAAGGGGCAGGCTGGGCACAGGGACGCCTGGGCCCCTCAGTCTGCTCCAGAGGCCAATCTGCTGTCTCCAGGGCTGGCTTTGGAGACTGAGCGGAGGTGGGAGGACGGGGCAGGGTGAGGCACCCTGATGCTGGGGAAGTGTCTGCTTTGCTATAGGCGTTTTCAAAATGTTAAAGGTAAGAGGCAGAAACAACTCCTACCCCAAGGAAGAAAAAAATATATTTTAAAAAGCAAATTGGCTTATTTCCCATAGGCCTTTGCCACTCGAAGGGAGCCTTAGAGAGTGAACCCCAGCTCCTCCCCAGCACTCCAGCTGAGCTGCCTCCCTCCTTGGCATGGGACTCAAACACAGGGCCAGCTTGGAGGCCATCTAACTACTCTGCCCAGAGAGGGCCCAATCCCCCCATGGTCCCACTTACCCAGTCCTCTGCTGGCAGGCAGCCAATGCAGGCCACAGTTGGGGTCTGTGGAACAACCCCTGCATCCCATCCTCCGAGTCAATCAGCCTCTCCTTCCCATTCAATCTTCTCCATTCACCCTAACCAGCTCCATTCATTCCCCTCTTTCCCTTCCCTTTTATTTACTGAGGGGTTTTTGTTTTTTTTTGGTCCAGCTCATTCCCAAAGATAATCTGAAATACATTTCTCTCCCTACACCTGAAAACATCTTATTGAATTCTTACTGTGTGCCAGGCTCTTGTACAGTTACTCATTAAACCTGTACATATTTCCACAGGGTACTTTCAATTCATCCTGGTTCCACTAAGAAAGAAATAGGCTAGCCCAGCAGTTTTCGACCATGTGTCATGAGAATTTTTACAACATGCAGTATCTGACCATTTAGTCAGGGGCACTGACCTTTCTTCCCTTAGACCAGTGGTCCCCATCCTTTTTGGCACCAGGGACCAGTTGTGTGGAAGACAAATTTTCAAAGGCCAGGGGGGTGGGGGGAACAGGAGACGGAGTTTGGGTGGTAATGCCAGTGATGCTCAACCCCCACTCACTCCCTGCTGTGCAGCCCGGGTTCCCGACAGGCCATGGACTAGGGCCGGTCCACAGCCCAGGGGTTGGGGACCCCTGCTTTAGACTGTCCAAAAAAAAAAAAAAAAAAAAACAGCAGCCAACACAACAGCCATTTGGTGTGAATGAGTCAAAATTATACCTATTTTTGGTCAGGTCTGAAAAAAAAGTATATATATATATATAAATAAAAATAAACTTTATTTATTTTTAGAGGGAGGAAAAGAGGGAGAGAAACCTTGATTGATTGCTTCTCACACATCCCCAACCAGGGACCTGGCCTGCAACCCAGGCACATGCCCTGACTGGGAATTAAACTGGCCACCTTTCAACTTGCAGGAGGACAAACAACCCACTGAGTCACATCAGTCAGGGTGGCAAAAAAGCATTATTTTTTGGTGTGCAGCAGAAGTTTAGTAATTAGTTTATGTGCCATGAGATGAAACGGTTGAAAATCTCTGGGCTAATCAAGGGGTTTCTTGGACAAATGGCAGAGCTGAGACTTTAGCCCCGCCTCCCACCTTCTGGACCACTGCTCTACTCCGTCCCCGATGGCCAGGTCAAGTACTTCAGGGAGAGTAGTTTCATTCTTTTAATGTTCTCTGAAAGGTTACCTGGTGGTTGGTATCTGACAAATCTCCAGCTTAGTGCTTCCCGGGGCTGCGGGGCGGGGCTTCCTTTCCCTTAAGTCCCCAAACATGCTTCCAAGTGCTGTTCAGGCCAAGACTTTGGGGTGGGGGGGTCAGAGGCTGCTGGGGATGACTCCGGCTTTGAGAGATCCTGGATCCCTCAAAGGCTGAGTATGGGCCTGAGCCACCCTAGAGGACATGCTCTGTCCCAGTCCAGCTCCCTGCTCACTCAGTGGTCCACGGAGAGGGGTGGGAGGCCAGAGATCATGTCTAGAACAAGGGAGTGCGCAGAGTAGAGCACAGGTTTTACGACACTGCGCTCCCACCACGGAGGCCACCCTTCTCCAGATGCAGAGGACGGGTCTTGCTTGTCCCCTCCTCCCTAGCCCTTTAGATGGTGGGCAGGAATGGCAGCCAGTGAGCCTGATTCCTAGGGCCTGAGGGCTGGGGGCAGATGTGGCTCACTACCCCCGTTGCCCAGTGGCCTCCCCAGGCCCTCCTTCAGGTTACCCAGGTGCTCCTGGGGCCTCTATAGCACTAGCCTAGAAAAAGGGCTACCCACCTTGACCGGCTCATTCTCTTCTTCCAGGACGAGAAGAGAATCACAAGTTCAGAAAATAATTTAATAGGGAAACAATGACACTCTTCACACTGTCTCTGGCAGGGAAGAAAGACAACTCCTGCCCCAAGGAGGCACTGAAGGGTGGAAGGGTTGGAAATCACCAACAGCCTTTCAGATTTTAAACACAAACCCCCAATAATCCTAGGTGTGTACAACCTTCTCCAGATCAAACTCCCTTTGTCTTCCTAAAAGCCCAGGTGGGGGCTAAGGAGCTATTAGCAACACCACTGAAGAGATGGGGAGACCCGGGCCAAGAAGGGGAAGGTGCTTGCCCAGGGCACATGCTGGGGTGGTGGCCGTGTCAGACCTGGAAGGTCTCCTGGGCTAGCAGGTCCCCAAAATCTGAGGGGTCAGACAGCCCAAACGCCTCCCACTCCTGGGACAGTACCAGCTCTGTGGCAAGTAGGTGTTCCTCTTAAAGGGATGGAGGTGGGAGGGATGAGGATGAAGGAACCCTCCCCTGACATTTCCTGGGCCAGAGCAGGAACAAGGTATGAGTTTCTCCAATTTGCCCCGCCCTACAAAGTATATTATTTTCATGCCTTGAAGGGTTAACTTAAAACACTGAGAGGGTGGGCAGGCATCAGCTTCCAAGACTGGTGAGTTCTGTGGGGCTGAGTGCGGGCTGTGGCGTAGGTGGTCCCTGAGTGGTCTTAGAGCGCCCTGGTCCAGTGAAAGGATAGAAGTGAGTTGAAATAAGGGCTCTCAAGAATGACAGTCGTGGGTACAGGGTACAGCTGCCCCTTGCCCTCTTCGCAGAGCAAAAACAGAGCCTTGGTGCCCCAAACTGAGAGGCTCAGGGTCCAGTTAACCAAAGTCACATGAAACACTCTTTTCCCAGAGGCCCACTCCCCTCCCCTGGGGCCAGGTCCAATGCACCCAGCATGTACAAGGGCTGGGCTGTCAGAGCCTTTGTGGGGTAGAGTATCTTGAGGGTGCTGGGGACCCTGAAATGCGGTGGTCGCAGAGTTGCCCATTTAGGGAGGCTGCTATGCCAGGGTGCACAGGGCCACAGAGTTCTGGGCATCAGTCTGGGTGAGTGTGTCCCCCAACTCCAGGTGGTCCGTGGTCTGTCTAGTCATTCTTTTGGGGTCACTGCAGGATGCAAGCTGTAGAGGGGTAAGAGGGGAGGGTTAGTGTCAGGTTTCTGGCAAGAGGCAGAATCCAGGGCTGCCCTCTGCCCTCACCCATCCTTGGGCAGAGGGTGAGACCCCAGGGCAGGACTCACAGCTCCGGACAGACTCCAACAGCCCCTCCTTGTCCAGGGTCTCATCTTCCCAGCGAGACTCCCTCATCTGTGGAACATAAAGGCGGCACGAGGTGTGAGAGGCTACCGGGGCAGGCGCAAGAGCCGCGTCAACAGCCGCTGAGCAACCGGCAGTGAGAGACACAGAGAGCGACGGAGATGCCTTCAGACAGAGACCCGGGAAGGGAGACACGTACTGATGGGGTGGTAAGGGGAGCAGGGGACAGACAGCCACAAGCAGAACCCACATAACCTTGCCCCAGTGGGACTCCCCACCATGTGCCCACCTTGACCTGCTCTTTCAGGTATTCAGCTCGAGCCATGAGATTCTGAACCTGCCAAGGGTGTGGGGGAAGGGCCTTCAGAATGAGGTAGATCCTCCTCCCTCCGGCTGCTCTCCGGCTGCTCTCCAGAAGCCTCTGTGCATCAGGACAACTCCCTCCTGAGCCCTTTATCTGCTCCCTCTTCGGGAAAGCCTACCTGACTGAAGCAGCCCAGCCGACTTGCTGTTGCTGGGCTCCAGACCCTGCCTGTCCCACTGCCCGACCTGAGCTCCCAAGCCCCTGTGGAGTACATGGGGCCACCAGCTTATCAAGTCTGTGAGATCTGACTCCCAGACTTGAAGCACCCTGAGGGAACCCAAGGAGGTCCTCCCTGATGGAAGGAGGGTCAAAGGAGAAGATGAAGCTCCCCAACTCTCCCAACCCTAGTGGGCACCTCAGTGTGAAGCAGCTCCCGCCTCCGGCCTGGGGGCTCCCCTGCAAAGAGAGGGAGGGCGTGCGGTAAGAGCAGGGCAGCAGGGGCTCTGGGAGTGTGGTGATGGGAGCCTTACCTGCCAGCAGCAGCAGGAGCTCCCCCAGACTGTGCTGGTACAGGTCCAGGGCGTCCTGCTCCCCTCCGCCTTCTTCCTCCTGTAGCCAGACACAGGGTCATTTAGGGTCATGACCCAGGTTTCTCCCTGCCCCACCTGGACCTCTCCCACTGGGTACAAACCTTGGCCATGGCAGCTGAAGCCACATCCAGGGCAGCGAGGAGGCGTGGCTTGTCCCGAGCCATCTCTGGGATGAGGGGCAAAGGCTCAGGGTGAGGGAAGCAGCCTGTTTTTTATGTCGGGGAGCCAACCCCGATCTATCTCCCTCTCAGGCTGGAGGGAAGTTGCTGGGGGCCTGGTGGTCAGTCAGGAGCTGGGCTTACCTCTGAGCAAGTCTCGGGCAGAGGCCCCCTGCCTCAGCAGGGCCCGATTGGAGGAGGACACAACGGCCTTGAGCTCCTCAGCCCGGGACACATACTGCCCCACCTACAGGGGCACAGCACAAGGGGCTGTCCCACCCTGCCTCCCTCACTAGTACCCACCTCCAAGTTCTCCCTCTAGATCCTCAGTGACTGTCCCAAGCTGTAATGTCAGGGGCTGGCCTGGCCCCTTCCCAGGACAGGAAATTACAATTCTAAGACAGCCAGTCCCCAGTGGCCCCCTGACCCCCTCACCTGTTTCCTCCCGGAGACTCACTCACCCACCTTTGCCTTAATGGCCTCCTTCCGCTGGGCATCCACTTCATCTGCAAACAGTGGTGGTTTATATGAGGACCTTTCCCCACACCTAACCCTCTAGAATCCCCCAAAACGCTAAGTTCCAGATTTATCCTCTGCCTTGTCTCCCGTGAAATTCTAGACAGAGAGTTGCTCCTGGACTCTCTCCCCAGCAGCTACAGCTGACACACCCCTGCTGCACCCTTGGGCTCCAGGCACTCACAGTGCAGGGCAGGCACGAAGAAGTCCAGAGCTTTGCAGTAGAGCGATAAGGCAGCTGTGGCATCCCCCTCCTGATCCTTCTTCACTGCCTGCACCACCAGGGCGGTCTGGGGGGTGTGGGGATCAGGAGTCATGCCCACCCTCTGCTCACCATGAAGTGGGAAAAGCAGGTTCCCCGAGGACCCCCTCTGCCCCCTGTGGGGTAAGCTGCCTGTTTACTACCAAAAAGGGTAGCTGAGACCCCCAAGCTGCCCTCACCCCAGCCCATCCCCGGAGGCCTGCTCACTGCTCGTGCCAGGCTCTCCCCACTGGGCATGTGCTCCA
Organism: Mormoops blainvillei; assembly: GCA_004026545.1. Classification (NCBI taxonomy): domain Eukaryota; kingdom Metazoa; phylum Chordata; class Mammalia; order Chiroptera; family Mormoopidae; genus Mormoops; species Mormoops blainvillei. The sequence continues at coordinate 132,785 of PVJD01002060.1, forward strand.
GGTCCACCCAGGGGTGGGCAAAGAAGTCCTGGAAGGAGATGCGACGGCCAGGGTCCCGCTCCAGGAGCCGTTGCAGCAGGTCCCGGCAGTCTCGGGAGAGAGGAGGCCGAAGGGGGAGCTGAGGAGAGAGAGGGGGGACAGGTCATACTGACTTCCAGAACCTCCCTCACCCTGTCCTGGAATGTCCCGGAGGTCCATGTCTGACAGATGGAGAATCCGAGAGCCAGAAGGAACAAGTCTGGATGATGGAGGCAGTGGAGAGCTGGGCCTCCTGCCCAGGTTCCTGCCCACGCCCTCCTGGAACCCTGAGCTGCTGTAGAACCTCCCTGGCTTATGCTCTTGGGAAGGTGGGACCTGTGTCTACACAACAGTCTGGGGGCTAATCTGGGTCCCAAGAACTGGATGGAGCTTCAAGCACGCCCGGCACCACAAAGCAGCCTGGAGCCAACAGCCCAGTCTGTTCAGGGCCAGTGAAGTCTCCAGCTGAGGACTCTGACTCCCTCTGCCCCCCAACAGGTTGCTGAGGCCCCACAGGACCCACCTCGATAACCCGGTTACTCCGGATCTTCTCTTCCAGCTCCATGAATGACCTGGAGGCAAACGGGGGCTGCCCAAAGAGGGCTTCTGTGGAGGGAGGCAGAGGGCAGGCTGAGAGGGAGCAGGGTCCAGCCTGGTCTGGCCCACTCCTGGGAGGGCCTGATACCCCTCGGAGCAGGGGCCCTGGACCATTAGAGTCAGCCTTCTCACTAAAGCCCTTCAGGAGTAGACAGAGAGGGCTTGCCTGAGGACACACGGTGCAGGCCTCACAGGGTAGGGGCAGGGGACAGAGCTCTTACCATACAGGATGACCCCCACAGACCAGAGGTCCACACGGGCGTCATACTGCCGCTGACACACCATCTCAGGGGCCATGTAGAGAGGGGAACCACGGAGCACATGCTTCTCATCCCATGGGGACATGTGCTGTGCAAAGCCGAAATCTGCAGGCAAAAGGCTAGGCAGCAGGGCTCAAACTCCTGCTGCCTCTACTCTTGGCCTATGAAGCCGCACCCCGAGCTCCAGCACACAACTCCTCTCCACCTTCCAGACTCGCCAGGATCAATCCTCCTTCCCCGCCTTCACTTATCATTAACCTCGAACACCCTCCTAAATCCTCCTGTGGGGACATAAATCCTACCCATCCTACACAGCCCCCGCAGGTACCTTTTTTCAGGAAGCCCGCACTCTCACACCAACTATGAGGCTAGTGGCCCACTAGGAGCTGGACCCTCCCTTACTGTCCCAGCAAGCTCAGGACCACACTGTGGCCTCCAGCCTCAACTCAATTGTTTTCCAAATCGTACCTACAACCGCCTTTCCCCCTCCTCGCACCCTCTAACATTGCCATAGCCTGAGTCATAATTTTAGCCCCAATCCTGATGACACACCAAGTTCTGACACTGGTCACACTGAGTCCTGACCAACTCCAACCATTATACTACTAGAGTCGAGTGTGGGTAACCCAAGAAAGGTTCTACCTTTCGGTGACGGGGCCTGTCTCTGGGCCTCCCAGCCCATCGCTGTTTGAACACCACAGAGGGCTCCATGAGAACCAGGGCTGTTGCATGCACACCCACCCTCCAAATCTTGAAGCTCCATTCAGTTCTAGGGACCCGGATCAGCCCCGAGATTGTTGTGTAGACCCAGGCCCACACGTGCCCTGTTGTTTCAGATTCACACCTGCCAGCTTAAGGTGGGGCTTCTCCAAGGAGCTCAGCAGAATGTTCTGTGGCTTCAGATCCAGGTGAGATATGTTCCGTTCGTGCAGAAACTGAAGGGCACTAGCTGAAGAGCAAGACACATGCAGAGAAACAGGCCAGAGGACTCCATCTCTCACCTGCCTCTTGCCTCCCCTGGCTTACATACGCCTCTTCAAGCCTGCATGACCCCAGCTCTGGCGTGGCTGGCCTACTGAACGCATTACATAGAAGTACCAGGTTCCGACCACTTCTGAGAACCCCCCAACCCCACCCCCGATGCCCTCTTTTCCCCCTTGGTCTCCTTCACAAGTGTCCACTCCTCCTAGAAGCCTCCCTGGATGCCCCAGCCCTTTAAGCTCTTGCTCTTTCTCTTGGCAAAGCAATTGGGTACTACCCACTGGGCCCTGGACTTCTCACAGATCAGGGCTTCTGTCTCTGTGTCTCTTGTAAACATCCTGAAGCCAGGGATTGGCACATGGCAATGATGGGGCCCTATAAGTCCACGTAGAGGAAGGGACACCTGCCAAGAGTGTAGGGGCTCTAAGTCGGGGCAAGGGTGTGGCGGGGAAACAGAGACATGGGGAAGTCTGGATCAGAGGCTTTTACCCAACTGCTGCATGAAGACACGAGCAACCTTCTCAGGCAGAATTCGGCGGGCATGGATGAAGCGAGACAGGTCACCCCCTGCGCAGAACTCCATGATGAGGTAGATGTTGTCACTATCCCACTGTGGTTAGAGGCAGAGAGGCAGCTTTAAGAGAGTGTCTCTTCTCCAGCCTCATTTGAGGGGTGGTCCCACCACAGGCCTGCACCTGGAAGTCTTTCAGCTGCACGATGTGGGGGTGTCGTATGCCCTTGAGGATCTCAATCTCTGTCAGGAGGTTTTCCACGGATGCTTTGTTTAGACTCTTCTTGGCCACGCACTTTATGGCTACCACTTCTCGAGTGTCCTTCTGCTGGGGTAGATTTGAGGGCTCTGCCTTGAGGGAGTCAGGGCCCATTCCTGGCCAGAAAGGCTCTGGTTCCCTCTGCCCTTCCCTCCCTCACTGGGCCTACCCGCTCACATCAACATCCGGGCTTCCAGGCTTCCCGGCTTCCCGGCTTCCCAGCGTCCTTTTGTCAGGCCAGTGAGGCCCCCCGATCCAGTATCCTGGCCTCTTCACCCAGCCTGGTGCTCTCCAACCTTCCGTTCCATAAGCCCTATAAGCCTTTCTAGAGTACCCTGCTAAGGCATGTCAGTCAGTGTTTTAGAAGTGACCGCTCTGCTTTCTAAGTGGGTCCAGCCTTCCAGAAACCTGTCCAAGACTTTTCCCAGTCCATCAGTTTTCCTCTCTGTCTTAAGCCCGTTCTTCAGTCACTGACACAAGGCTCCATCCAGGTCTCCACAAGCATCTCCGAAGATCTGATCGGGATGTGCCAGGCCGCGGACACCTAACTGCTCTCATGTACTCTCTAACCTCCTCTAGTTTCCCAGCCTGGCACCCGCCTGGGTGCGCTCAGTGCCTGGCAGGCACCGGGTCAGGCCCTCAAAGTTCTCGTGCCCCGATTCCAGTCCGGCCCCGCCCCGCACCCACCTTGGCGTAGGCCTTGTAGACCGTGGCATACGTGCCACTGCCCAGACGCTCGGTGAGAATGAAGCCGTCCAACCGCGGGGGTGCCCAGCCAGACCCCGCCATCCTGACAGCCCTGAGCGCGCCACCAGGCGCTTCCTGCTTCTCCGCACGGGTTCCGGTCTGGAGCCGAAAGAGAGGAGCGTGCAGCGACAGGGCCCAACTCCACGCTGCCTCTAGTGGGGCCCGCCAGAAGTGCAGCGCGGGGAGGGGGCAGTTCCCCCGCCCACACGCCCCGCCCCCTCCAGCTGCTCTGCTCTTAATGCTTCCCTCAACTCCTCTGCCTCCACCCTCAGGAGAAATCACATGACTTGCAAGAGCCATCCGGGGACACTGAGACACCAGCGGGCCCGAGAACGAACTAGACACTAGCAGACAAGGTCACCGGAAATCCTTCAGGGGCTCGGATAGCATCTTAAGAGATCACCCACGTGAGGAGCAAGAAGGGTTGAGGGGTGGGGAGATTCAAAGAGGTCCCTCCCTGCAACACCAGCAACTGAGAAAGTGGAATTACTGGGACAAGAAAGTACCATGGAAGAAGCCAATAGTTATGTCAGGCAAGGGCTCGCCTCCAGGGCTGAACGGATTGGCCTGTCAGAGACCAGCCAGGGAGCAAGATGGCCAGATGCAGCATCTTGACTGACCCCTCACACCTATAGACAGAGGGTCTTTGCCTCTACTCCCGTAGGCCGCCGTCATCTCCCAAAGCCAGCAGACGTTAGCACCAGTGTTGTCTGATGATGTTTTTATTTAAGCACAAAATTGAAACATAACATATACATTTGTACAAGGAGAAAAAATGGTAAAAAGGAATTTACAAAACCTTGGTCACTGTCATTAAATTATCATTCAGTGGCTCTGGAGTGGAGTGGGCTGGCAGCCTCCATGTTGGCGAGCTTTTTGAGAAATCCCCTCTATCCTCAAACCCATTCCTACAGCCTCTGGAGGATATGGTGCAGGTGTTAACTGGGACTCCTAGGTGCCCATCACAGTGACACACGACCTAGGGAATCCCCAGGACCAGTGGAAGGTGACCTAGATTCTACTCCTACTCAAGGTATGGGAAAACACTAGAGGATGAGTCTGGGCTGATTCGCCCAGCCCTTCCTGAGGGTCACACAAATTAGATATTGCTGATGTGGGGGGCAGAGTGGGCAGAATCAGAGGCCAAGGCAGAGTACAGTTGTCCCCTAGGAGATGAGGAAATTAAAACAAACAGGGATATAACCCACACCAAGACAGTCTAACTCCCCTCCCCTGGAAGATTGCTAAAGGCTGGGCTGGACAACGTGGGGTTATCCTCTGTCCTTCTCCACCCCCAAATCCCAACCAACCCCAATGCACATTCATTAAGTCTAAACAGGGAAGGGCTCAGGGAGGGCCCCCTGTGGAGGGCACAGGATGCTGTCCACACAGGGAAGTGCAGGGAGCCCAAAAGTCTATGAATCTATTTGTGAGAAACATGAGACAGGGAAGAGGCTGAGGAAAGCAGGCTGGAGACCTGTCCAGACTGATCTAGGGAACAGAGCTGCCCACCAGCCCAAACCACAGTTCATCTAAAGGGGAGACCTTGAACCCTGGCCAGTGTGGCTCAGCTGGTTGGAGTGTCGTCCTGTAAACTGAAAGGTCTCGGTTTCGATTCCAGGACAGGGCACATGCCTAAGCTGCAGGTTCAATCCCTGGTCAGGGCTTATGCAAGAGGCAACTGATTGATGTTTCTCTCACGTCAATGTTTCTTTCCCTATCTCTCCCCCTTTCTTTCCCACTCTTTAAAATCAATAAAAGCATGTCCTCTGGTGAGGATTAAAAAATAAAAAAAATAAAATAAAAAATAAAGGGGAGCCCTTGAGAGGTCATCCCATGCTAGCAGGAAGGGAGGGCAGGACTGTGGAAGCCACAGGCTGGGTCTGTGGCTCCAGATTCAGGCTACGCTGCTGGGGGAGGCAGGGTCCAGGGCTCAGGACCCAGGTAGAAATACAACTCCAGCTGGGGTGGGCCCAGGTTGGCCGGTGACCCCATGAGTGTACATGTGTGCATGTGTATGTACGTGTAGGGGGAAGAGAACTTCAGTCTCCCTGCTTCCAGAGAGACAAAAGAATCCTACCAAACCACCACCAGAGAAGAAAAGGCAGCTTTGATTTTTTTTCTTTTCTCTTGTGTAAAAAAGTCCCTGTCCCTCCCTCCCCTTCCCTTAGGTGGAAGGGAGAGCTGGTTGATGAGGAAGGAGGAAGTGCCATGGCAAGACCCTCCCTGGGTCTGTGCTGGGCATAAGGCACCCACGGAAAGTGCAGCTCAGAAGGCAGGCAAGAGAAAAGGCGGGGGCAGAGGGTGGAGAGTCAGGAGGACTAATTCCCCTGGAAGGCTCCTCGCGCAGCAGATGAGGCAGCGCTTCGGAAGGTCCTGTTGCTGAAGATGCCCTGGGAAAATTCCTCTTGGGCCTGCTGGAAGCTGGCCCCTGTCCGGCGGTACAGGGAGTGCACCTAGGGAAAAATGCTGTGGTAAGAGAGGCCCACGCTGTGGGCCCACAAGGAACGCAAGCCTGTCTGACTTCCCCCACAGAGCCTTGGAGAAAGCCTCTGGACCCACGGGGATTCAGGACGCCCAACTGCTGTGGTAAACATCCCCATGGTGAAAGCAGGAGGGAGGTGCCTGCTTCCTTGGGTTTGCTGTTGGCCGAGCACCCACCACTCACCCGCTTCAGGAGGAAGAGTGAGAGAACGGCACAGAGGGTGAAGAAACCAGCCACCACCATCATGATGATCGACACAGCCAGGTCTTGCTTCAGTGTAGACAGGGCTGCAATCCAACCACTGCAGAGGGAGGAAGAGGCCAGAGAGGGTATAGTGGGAGTGGGTCCCAGAGGTCCCCATGAGGGGCTCTTTAAGTGGCTGCTGTGTGATGACCATCACCTAGGCCAACAGGCCCCACACAGCCCACGTGGAATCTCCAGGCCATGTGAGGTCTAGAAGGGATGTTGCCGCTGCCCTCACAGTCAGGAGTAGCACTCGGCAGGGCCTTTTTCTGCTGCTTTGGGGGTTGGGGAGACATGGAAAGCCTAGCTTCTCACTCCTGAGGGCCCACCCTCTGGAAAGGAGAACTACTGGCCAACCCACCACATTCATCCTGTCACCTCAGCTCCTCCTACTGGGGACCAGTCAGTCATGTCTCCTTCCTGAGCCCCAGCTTCTTCATATATAAAAGGAGATGTCCTCACACTTCATGAGTTAAAAACTTACTACAAAGTTAGTTATGAAAATAGTGTGGTACTGGCATGAGGACATACATATATTGATATCTACATCAATGGAATAGAATTAAAAGTCCAGAAACAAACCCATGCATCTACCATCAACTGGTTTTCACGGGGGCGCCAAGAACATTGTTGGGGAAAGGATGGTCTCTTCAACAAATGGTGATGGGACAACTGGATATCCACATGCAAAACAATTAAGCTGGACCCTTACTTCAACCATACACAAAAAATTAATGCAAAATGGATAAATTACCCAATAATAACTCAAACAATAAAACTCTTAGAAGAAAAGAGAGGTAGCTCTTCATGACCTTGGGTTGGCAATGGTTCTTAAATATGACACCCAGAGCACAACAAAAGAAAAAGATAAACTGGACCTCATCAAAATTAAAAACTCTAGTCCTGGCTGGTGTGGTTCAGTGGATTGAGCACTGGCCTGCAAACAAGAAGGTTGCTGGTTCGATTCCTGGTCAGGGCACATGCCTGGGTTGTGGACCAGTCCCAGTTGGGGGCATGTGAGAGGCAAACAGTCAATGTTTCTCTCAAACTCTTTCTCCCTCCCTCCCCTCTTATAAAAATAAATAAATAAAATCTACAAAGAAAATTAAAAGCTCTAGTACATCAAAAGACATTACCGAGAATGAAAAAACAGAATAGAAAAAAGTCATAAATTACATATCTGATAAGAAGCTAGTATCCAAAATATACAAAGAACTAAGCAACAAAAAGGCCATTCAATTAGCAAAGGACTTAAATAGACATTTCTCCAAATAAGATATACAAACGGCCAATAAACACATAAAGGATGACCAATCAGGAAATGGCAGTCAAAAACCACGAGGTATCACACCTCTAGGTTGGCTATAATAGAAAAAGAAAAGAGTGGAAAATAGCAAATGTTGGCAAGGATATGGAGAAACTGGAACCCTCATGCGCTGCTATTTGGGATGTAAAATGGCCGCTGTGGGGGGCGGTTTGGCAGTTCCTCAAGAAATTACACGTAGAACTACCGCGTGACCCAGCAATTCTGCTCGGGATACAAACCCCAAAGAGCCGAAAACAGGTACTCAAAAACTTGTGCAGAAATGTTGTGCGGCACTATTCACAACAGCAAAAAGGTGGAAACAACCCGAATCCCTATCAACAGTAAGTGGATGAACAAAATGCAATATATCCAAACAATGGAATACTATGCGGCCATAAAAAGAAATGATGTACTGATCCATGCTACAATATGAACCCTGAAAACATCATGCTTAGTTAAAGAAGCCAGACGAATCTAGTGAGACAGAGAGCAGTTTAATGACTGCTGGGGGCTCTGCGAAGGAGGGTATAAGGAGTGACTGCTTACTAAGTATGGAGTTTCCTTTTGGGGTAATAAAAATGTCCTGGAACTTGCCCTGACCAGTATGGTTCAGTTGGCTGGGCATCGTCCTGCAAAATGAAAGGTCTCCAGTTCGATTTCCAGTCAGGGCACATGCCTGGGTTATGGGTTTGGCCCCTGGTCACAGTCTGTACAAGAGGCAACTGATCGATGTTTCTCTCCCTCTCTTTATCCCTTCCTTCCCCTCTCTCTAAAAATAAGTAAGTAAAATCTTTAAAAATAAAACCCTGGAACTAGATAGTACTAATGATTGCAGAACTCTGAGAATATACTAAACGCCATTGAACTGTATACTTTAAAATGGCTTAAGTGGCATATAAAATGATGTATTTTACTTTATGTGTATTTTACAATCAAAAGGGAGTGTACGAGGTGAGATGAGAAAGGCACTGGGAGGCTAAGGGCTGCATTGCTCACCCAGGCAGGCATACGCAGGGCAGTGAGGGACAGAGCCGAGACCAGAAATCAAGCCTCCTGACTCCCCGTCCAGGAAGCAAACGGCAGTTATTAATCATAGCCTTTTTACCAAGAGCTCACTTAGAGTAATGAGTAATGAAATTGGGTCACCAAAGAGAAAAGGGGCCAGATTATAAACAATAAGATCAGAAAGAAGAAGTGGTGGAGGGCAGTGTGCACTTGGCTCTAAGTTAGAGGTGAGTCAGCCCCCTCCCCACTGCTCTGAACTTGCCAGCTCCACTGGAGAGATGGGACCGAAATAGTACAGCCCTTCCAGGCTCAGGCTTTTAGCCAAGTGCCAGCCTGACCTTTCTGTAACATTCCCTGTGCACTGAGACAGAAAGGCAAACATCAGCAATCAGCTTCTTTTTTCCCTGAGACTAATTTCGAGTGGAGGACTACAGTGCCCCGGAAGCTCAGCCAACTGTGTGCTCAAAGACAGCAGCCGGAGGAGCTCATCCAGGAAAGGCTAGGACTCTGTCTCCTCAGGTTACAGGGCCTCTGGGCGGTCACAGCTCAGGAGCTGCAAAGACCAGAGCATCCATCGGCAGCTGCCCAAACCCAAGGGTTTGTCTGACACCTGTGGAACTAGCACCAGCTTCTCGGAGGGTTGGCAGAAGAAAACGAAGAGGCTGCAATCCAGGGTAGGACAGAGCCCAGGTAACCTAAGGATTCAGTCCAAGCACCCCAGGAAGTGGTAAGCAAGGCAAGACAGTGAACGGCTCCTGGTGAAGAACTGAAGGCAGATCCAAGGTGGCCCGGTTACCACTCCCTCTGTCACGGTGGAAGAGGGGTCACCTGTAGGGGCTCTCGGAGGCTGGCAAATAAGGCGAGAGAGGCCAAGCCTCCAAAGCATAGTTCCCTCTGCACTGCCCCAGCTCTCACCTGTCCCCCAGGGTAGGGATGCCGATCAACTGGATGACATAGATCCCTATTTGACAAAAAAATACAAAGAAGAACACGAAGAAGCTGAAAGAGTTGTCGGACCTGTGGAAAGAGGGGGAAAACCAGAAGTCACAAGAGAGTCTGGGACTCATTCCTCAGCATTCTTCACATGGTCTAACATTCCTCCTCACTAGAAGCCAGGAGGCAGGACTGGAGAGCAGACAGAGCGCCAGAGGACCAGGCATGCTGTCTACAGGGACACACACACAAACACCCCCCGCTATAACCAGAAAGGGTTTGCCTTTTCCACTGCCTTCCAATTTAAGGGGTCAGTGCTTGACCGCTTTCTCAAAGAGCAAATGAAGTTGCCTACCCAAAGGACAGTATAAAGACTTTAACAGCCCATTTCTTGGAGTGCTTATCTGCATTTCATAACAGAAAAGAAAATTTAAGTCAAAGGTATAAACCTTTAATAATAAAACTGTAGGCCTAAATGGCAGAAGAGGTATTTGGGGAGTAGAAAACACTAGACAAAACTGGTGTTTTGAGTACCTCCATTTCCATGTACTTGAGGGTTAGAATACAGTGGGGGTTCAGGTCCCACCTGCTGAGTGCTGGGGGTGGGGGGCGCGGGCTCAGCCACTGCTCTGCTCCCTCCCCCGGGGCCTACTGGGCTCCCAGCCCTGAAAGCATCAGCTCTGAGCCACAATTCCAAAGCCCTAGGATCCATTAAAGTCCACAGTATCTATTCTAGGTCAACAGGGCAAATACTGGCACTCAGCAATGCCCCATAGTCACTTGGGAGGCAGGGGGAGGGGCATAAGGAAGCACGCAGAGATAGGCCACTCAGAATGTATCTTAGAGTCTGACTATTATAGAAGCATACCCTAGAGTGGCGATTTTCAACCTTTTTCATCTCATAGCACACATAAACTAATTACTAAAATTCTGTGGCATGCCAAAAAATATATTATTTGTCAATCTGACAAAAAAAAAAAAAGGTCTAAATTTTGATTCATTCACACCAGACAGCTATTGTTGTGTTGGCTGTCATCATTTTTTTATTTGACAATCTAAGGGAAAAGAGGTGAGCGCCCCTGACTAGTCAGGTATTGCATGTTTTAAAAATTCTTGTGGCACACTGGTTGAAAATTGCTGCCCTACAGCCTTGGACGGGAGCTAAAGAAGTCCCCTCCCGATTCCCAGTGACTGAAATCCTCCTGCACCAACGGACTGGGTGCAGTGGAAGGGCAAATAAGGCTCCAGTTCCCTCTCTAGATCTCTTGTGGTCAAGGGACAAGGCTCAGAGCAGACCTCAGGTACAAGTGAGGAAAGTGGCTCCTGATACCTGCCACCTCTGGCTGTGGGTGGGAATGGGAAGTGAATTTCCCATAATTCTATTCTGCTGCAGCTGGAAGGGGCCCTCAGGGGTCATGGCCCCTGGACTCGCTACCTGGGATGCCAGCCATACACTCCCCCATCACCTCAGCCCCACTCACCTGAAGGCCTTATAGATGGGTCGGTACCAACAAAGGAAGGCACAGGGGGTGAAGATCACAAACCATAGGATCGAGAGGCCAAAGTCCAATCCCTTGCTGCTGTCGACTAAGAACCAGGCCAGGCAGGCAAGCAGGTTCAGAAACAGGGTCACTGAATGCACTGTGGAGGGGGGAGACAGACGTGGGCTGGCGCCAAAGTGGCTGAAGGGTTCCTGGACACGGCAAACCACCCCCTGGAGAGGAGACGAGGTCCATGCTGTCAGGAAAGCTGCAGCAAGAGTACAGGACCTCGATCCATACACAGGCAGGGCTAGTTCCCACCCTTGCTCTTCTGGGACCTCAAAACCAGGGACCAAACTAAGCTCCTAAGAGGTGCAGAAACAGCCCAGGTATGTGAGGGGTGGTGGTGGAAAGGGTGCAGACCCAAGAACTGATCCTTGGGGGATGGAGTCTTTCTCTAAGCAACTCCTTTCCCTGGCCCTGCAGGGCCCACAGGGGAGCAGTAAGGAGTCTTTTATCCTCACTCCTAGGAGCCCAGGGGTCTGTAGGGAGGGGAGGCCTTCACCTAAGGAAGACCATTTAGAGCATGAGCTCCACAGGAACTCCAAGGCCTCCCACTAGTCCCACCCTCCTAGATACATGCATGGTCTGGACTGGCCTTTGAGGGGAGGTTCCCAGGACAGGAAGCAGACTTTAGAGGGCCAATTATGTGGCTTGCAGAAGGTCCCTCACCACAGCCCAGCCAGCACTGAGGAAGGTTGGAGTCTGCCAGGGAGGAGCAGCCAGAGCATAGGTAAGGCTCTCAAGACATAGCCCATTTTAGCCTTGAGCCCAGAGGGACAGGAGCTGGACTCACACATCCAGAGGTAGTAGAGCATCTTGCATATGCGCTGGTAGTCAGCAGGGATCTCTGTGGAGAAGTCCTGATAGAAGCAGGGCTTGACAGGGCACCACAAGGGCAGGGGTGGCCAATTGTTCTCTCTCACTGTATACAAAGAGATGACAAGACAAGGCCCAGCTTCAGCAGCAGTACAGCGCAGTGCACACGCTGGCCTGGTTTATGGGCCAAACCAGGGCTCCCAGAGGGGTACCAGCAAGTGGGGTCTTCATGGGTACAGAGTGGGAAGCGAAATGGATGACAGGACATAAACGCACATAAGCTCAGTCTGAGATAATGGACTCCAAACGCTTTGGGAAACACAGAGCTGAACAGCTTAAGTGATTATTTTTTGAACAGCCCATACCCAAGGAATTGTGGGAGCAGTTCCCCAGCACTATCAAAAAATTTTAGAGCTGGAAAGGAGTGTAGAAATAATCTACACCCATTACGATTACAGGACAGGTCTCCTGACTTCCACCGTACTGCTCTCTCTCCAGGAGCAGCACCATTCCAAAGTGATCAAGAGCTCAGCAAAGGCCTGAGGCTGCCCGAGGAACAAGCAGGCTGAGGGAACCCTCTGGTACCAGGCCTGGTAACCCAGGGGCCCACGCAGCCTCCCTTACCATGTAAGTTGGCCACAGAGTTCTGCAGCTCCCGCTCCTTGCGTTCCAGCTCGGCTGCTTTTCTGTCCAGTTCTTCCTGCTGCCGAAGCAGGCTTGCCTGGGCTGCAGAGGCCACAGCCTGGAGCGAGGAAGTGGGAGCCAGTGAACATGAGAGACAGAAGACAGTGCTGGCCTCACAGAAAGGGCCTGTGCCCCATACAGGGAGAGCTAGCTGGGTGTCCCAGAGGCAGTTCCCACCCCAAGTCTCTTGGGTACCTAAGACCATCACAAAGAGGTCAAGGTGACCTGTCCCCTACTGCCCTTACAACACCTCTGGCCCCTTCACCATTACCAGGGCTCCCTTCTCCCCCTCATTCTGAAGCTTGAGATGGGAGAACCATCCCCCATACTGTAGTCCAGGCCAAGTTCAGTTATACTGACCTTTGGGGTGTCAGCAAAGGGCAAAAGGCCTGTAGCCAGAAACCCAGAGGCCCAAGCCTTGATGGAAGAGCCTAGCGGGGTGTGTGTGAAGGGAAACGGGGCAAACCTGCTAGAGTCAGTGGGCAGGGGAGGCACTTGGCACCATCCTGTGTGTACCTGAAGCCTGAGGGATGTATATTCAAACACCTTTGCTGCTCCTCACCTGAGGCCCACCTGAACTGTAACTGGCTATATCCCAGGACAGCCCCTTAGGGCTGGCCCTGCTCTGCCTGGCTTTCATGGCATGCAGAGCCAAAGCTTTGCCCCCTCTGCAGGCAGAGTAGGGCCTCTAAGTGAAGCAGCTAGGGGACTCCATGTGAGGCTGCGCAGAATTGGGCCCAGAGTTCCAGCCCATGCCCAGCCCCTGCTGGGTGCTACAGCTGTTGGGGCCCAGTTCCTCCTGAAGGCTACAGTTCTTTTTAGGGAGCAAATACCAAACTGCTCATCTCTCAGGATGATAAGCCAGGCATATGTGTACATACATATGTGTGTTCTCTCTCTCTCCAAAAATGTGAAGGCAGCTAAGGCTGCCTTCAGGGGGTTAATTTCAGGCACTAGGGGTAGAAGCAGGACCAGAATTGACCACAGTGAGGGTCTTAGCCAATTTCCCCTAGCCTCTGACTTCAATACTGCAGGGCCCAGGATGATGTCACCCAGCTGAAGAAGAAAGTCCCACCTCACAGGATTCTAGGGACATGTGTGGGTCCCACAGTTCCAAGGTTCCAGGGTCCCATGCATGAACAGCACTTTCAGAGGAAGTCTGTCCAGACAATGGGAGCAGCCTGAGACCACTAGAGTCCAAAGCCCAGCTTGGGCAGGGCCCAGGCACCTTGCCCTCACTCATGGTCACCTATACTTTGCCTACCTTCGGAAGTTTTCGTATGTAGCTGTCTCTGAGAATACTATCTCCTCCTAGTAGCATCTGCCTCTCTGAGAGCTCGCTCACTGCCAGGAATCTGGTAGGCAGGAACCTGCTGGCCTGTCTAAGCAGGAGCTGCAACATACAACTCCACTGTGGGTCATGCTTGCCAGGGGCAGTGTGGAGCATGGGGCAGACCAGTAAGGCAAGGGGGTGGAGAGTTGGGCACCAGGCAGCCCAGAGTATTTGGTGAAGGGACAAAGGCAAGAATACATGACGTTAGGAAGAAAAGATTCAGGGCCCTGAGTAAGAGAGAACAAACCAAAGGCCCCAGGAGGATCCGGAATGGTTTCATGGGCAACGCTCTTGTCGGAAGACACCCAGGAGCCCAGTCTGGTGGACGGGGCTTATTTTTTGGTGCTGGCAGTGGCTTGTGGGGTGGGGAGTGAGGGTATAGGTGAGCAGACCCCCCACATGCAAGTGACCAACTGCAAAGAGATTATTATGAGGGCCCTTGAAGGGAAGCCAGGGAATAAGGAAGGCCCTTTGCCCACCCCTACACCTCAGGACTCAGCTACCAGTCTGGGGGCGGTGCTTCCCTTTCCGTCGAGGAGAGGCAAAGGGGACCTTTGTCAACACTACCTGGGCGGATGGCTGGGCTGGCTCCACTGAGGGCTGGAGAACTGCCGGCTGTGAGGGCCCAGGGAGCTGGGTGACAGGAACCGTTGTTGCTGCATTTGTCTGAGTGGGAGAGTCAAAGGAGTGAGGAGAGTGGGACTCCACCAGTTGGCCATGTAGGAGCAAACCCACAGCAGGGTGAGAGATGTGCCCCGACCTGTGAGGAGCACTCCCTCTGGGCCTCCCTCTGTAGTTTCTCGGTCGACAAGCCTCAGGCCCTAACCCAGCACTCCTGGCCTTTCTGGACCCGGAGCTCCTGGCACTGCCCTGCCCTCTTCGGGGAGGAGTCCAGATCATGGACTCCAAGAGGAGACTTGGTGGCTACCTCATCTTACCCCCATCCCCCAAGTTCATATTAAGACAGTCCGTTTGAGGACTGCGACTCCTCAGGGAACTGTGGCTTGCTAAGGATCCTTGCTCCAGAGACCCCGGCACCAACCAGAGGACCTGGGCCCTCAGAAAGAAGACATGCTCACCAACCTCTGAGAAGGGGTTGAATTCAGCCAGGCCACCTTGGGAGGCATTGGTCAGCTGGGTCACAGAGGGATCCTGAGAAGGTAAAAAAGAGCCATTAGATGCTGAAGAAAAGGAAGAACTTTGGTAAGGAAGGGATATCACCATCTAAGAGCCAGCAGGTAATCCCAGAGATGCTTGGCTAGAGCGAGGCTGCTGATGGTCCTTCCTGAAGAGCCTCTCCTGAAGGCTCCTATGCCCAGCCCCTGCCACACAGAGCTGGAATCCTTTTCCTTTTCTGCAAAAGAAGGCATTCGGCCCAGATGACTTCCCAGAAGAGAAATAAAGCAAGTTTTACACTTTGAGGCCGGGGAATCACCACACATGTTCTTGTCAGTATCCTTTATAGATTCATAACAGTTTATACTATTTAATTCTAGGGAGTGGGGTTTTTCGGCCAGGGTGGCGGTGAATGGCTGGAGACTTTTCACTTTATAGCCTTTCTGTGCTGTTTTTCTTTTCTTTTTTTTAAAGCCTCAAATGAGGACATGCTTATTGATTTTTAGAGGGGAAGGGAGAAAGAAAGAGTGGGAGAGAAACAGCTACTTGAGAGAGAAACATCGATCGGCTGCCTCCCATATACACCTCAACCAGGGATCAAACCCACAACCTGGGCATGAGCCCTGACCAGGAATCGAACCTGTGACCTTTCGGTTTACAGAATGACATTGCAGCCAACTGAGCCACACTGGCCAAGGCTCTGTATTGTTTTATTTTATTATTTATTATTTTAGTATTTTATTCCTCTTTTTTTTTTAAAGGACAGCTCAAGGTTGTAGAACAAAAAACAGCTCCTGGGTGCCAGTGCTAATTTGATTAAATTGGGTATACTTACTGGGAATAAAAACATATAAAGGACTCAGATAAAAAGCCAGGAAAATGTTTTTGGTTGTTTTTTTCCCCCTAGATTCCTGCCTTCTTCTTCTTTTTTAATGTATTTATTTTTAGCGAGAGGGGAAGGGAGGGTTTATGAGAGAGGAACATCAATTGGTTGCCTCTCGTATCCGCTCCGACCAGTGACCGAACCCACAACCTAAGTATGTGCCTGGAGACCTTTTCACTCTGCAGGACAATGTCCAACCAACTGAGCCACACCGATCAAGGCTTTTTCCCTAGGTTCTTTTAAAAAAATACAAAAATGTCCTCAGAACACAGTTTGTCCTAAGTTTTTAATCTTCCTTTTGCCAGCTGATCTCTGTTGAAGCTGGCCTTCTGGCTTAGGGCCAGCACAGGGCTCCCTGCCTCCTTATTCGCCCAGGCAGCCTTCCTGCTGGCCTGCGGCCAGTCTGTCTTCAACCTGCTCCTCACCAAGCAGAGCTTTTTATACACTCCCTTTCCCCACACGTACAGGTATAGGCTCACATCAGCTCAACAGCAATGCCTGTGCTCTGGGAGACACAGTTGTGAGGGGCAACAAGACTGCCACTGGACTCTGTTATAGGCCTCACCTAGGCTTCCCTGTCTGCACACTTCACTATCCCTCACTATTCACCCAGATGCTCCTCTTTCCAGTCTAGCCTCGCCTCCACCAGGAAGCCTCCATAGGCTGTATTTTTAAACACAATGTGAACATTAAATAGACCCCCAGGGAACCCTCTCCATTTTTCCATATGGAAATGGACACTCACCATGGTGCAGTACTTGTCCTAGGCCTCCAGATTCTAAATATTTATAGAGCTCAGGGTCACACTGAGGGTGTTTTCTAACCTTTTCATACATAACAATTCTCCTCTTCCCACCTGAGCCACTGGTTCCTCGAGGGCAATACTCTGTCTGAGCTGCCCCAGGGCCCTACCCAGAGCCGGGCACAGAGCCCCAACTCCCTTTGTCTCTGGTTGGGCCTCACCCTCGCACTTCCACTGGAATCCTCTGCAAAGACTCAAGGGGGCTCTGTCCTTTTTGCTGGACACCATCCCTGCCTGGTGGTTCCCACAACCTGGACAAAGTGACACGCTGAGGTTTGGGAGGCCACATGGAGTTGGAGAAACTGGCCTTGGGGTTTTGGGTTTTTGTTTTTGTTTTTGGCTGAATGACTAGTAGATTTCTCTCAGAATTAGTGGGTTGGCTTCCTGCACCAAAGATTTGGGGCTCAGTATCTGCTCCCCTTTCAGAGTCAGCAAACACCAAGCCACAGTGGAGTGAGGAAGCTAAAGTCACTGAAATCAGATCCACCATCCAAGGAACTGGTTACTCAAGTCTGACTCACTACAGGACAGAGGACAGAGGGACGGCTCTGGTAGCAGTTTCAGGTACTGGCATACACAACTGTCAGAGGTACACGTTTAATAAGGAAACCTCCAGTCCCATGAAGAGATGTCATTTCCTTTACTAAGGTCAGCCAGAAGAGGATTCTGGGGGCTGGGTTGTGACTGCACTATTCACATTGATCCATCTTCCTTTTTCTGAAATCTTAAAAGACTCCAGGTTCACCATAAACAAATCCTGTCTCCACTAGCAGGCTATAAACTCTAGTTCATATGCTGGCTTCCAAGTGCTTGGTGAAGGGCCTGTGTGGAGCAGGCGCTCAGGTAATGTCTGAGAATAAATGCTGCATGCTGCAGGCCCTCTGCTTTCTCTAGGAGGCACTTTCCAAATGCTAAGGCATAGAGAGGGAGGCACCTGCACCACAGCTGCAGCTCAGGGCCAAGAAGCACCTTGCCTGGGAAGAGGAGCCTGGAACGGTCTGGGAGACATGGATACTTCCCATCTGAGGAGATCTGGGCTCTTTCTGAAAGATGTGTGTGGCTTCAAGAGAAGCTGAAACCTAGGGACAGTGGTAGCGGGAAGGAGAGGCTGAGGAAGGGAGTTGACATTAACTGAGTGTCTACTATATGCCAGGCTTACCACACCAGTCACACCAGCTAGTATGAAGTTCTAGTCACCCCAGAAGTGGTCGCTGCGTCAAGTCATCCGAAAAGAAGGTTCTACCAGTCTTTTTTAGCCTGGTTCTTTGAGAGAATAAAGCCCCAGTACCCTAAGGCACCCACTGTGTGAATGACTTGACTTCTCTCCTATGCAGATGGAATTGAACCATCCTGCTTATATTCTATCCTTGAGAGGATGGAGGAAATGGTCACTCCAATCAGTTTCTGTGACCTGTGTCTCTGCTGAGGAGACGTGGCTAAGAAAAGCCACACCCCTCCTCTTCATTGCACCTTGCCACCACCCTGTGAGGGAGGAGTATTTGTAGCGTGCAGCTGGAGAAAGCCTCCACTCATAGGGGAAGCAGCTAGTTCAGGATCTCAGGAGTAGAGGCTGAAGCCAACTCTGAATCTAAGTCTCTGTCTCCAAAGACACAAGTGGTAAACTTGAGAGCGAAAGGCCCAGGCCTACTTTGTTCAGCAGTGCACCCCCAAAGCCTGGTACAGCATCTGACAAATGGAAGGTGCTCCATTAATGTGTAATTGAATAAATGAACCCTATTCTGGAAGGACACTGACGAGGGCACCATGAGTGACTGGGACAACTGTTTCTGCTCATTTCTTTATTCCTGGGCCTCAGCGAAGACCTTCTTGGGGAACACCCTTTGTAGGACACATGCAGAGAGTCTTGGGACTAAGGACCACACTGACTGGCCTGAATGAGGACTTTCGCCTTTTACTCCGAGTCACAGAGAAGAAGTCGACAACAGTAATCTTCTTTCCCACTCACCATGCATCAACTGATTCATAAGGGGGTCAAGTAGTTATTTAAAAGGATAATGAGTTTCTAAGTTTCACCTACAAAGAAGTAACCTAAAACCTCCTCAGCGCCAAAGACTCCAGACTAGCTAAAGCCTTTTACTGAACTTATAATAAATGAAACGCTCCTGAACTCAGTTATTTTTATTCAGTTAACAGTCACAAATAGTGTGAGGGACACACCAAGACAAACAAGACAACAGCGCTTGCCCTTCTAGAGTCCACGATTTGGTAGCTGAGACATGTGCGCCCCAGGGTGGAATGCAGACAAGGAAGAAGAAGGGAGGTCCCGGCAGGGCTTTGGGGAAGACAGGGTTCCAGTTGGAGAAGGGAAGATGAGCAAAGGCCCAGGGGGTAAGTCCCACCACAGCTCCAGGGCAGCGGAACACTTTCATGTCACAGGGTGTGAAGGACCCATGAGAAAAGAGGCAAAGTTAGGTGCGAGCTGTGCCAGGAAGAAGCCTTGAAAAACACACTGGTTTTCACTGGATTGGCGATGTTTTTCTACGTGCTTCACAGGTCCTGCTGTGCGCTAGCTCTCCAGGACTTTTCCATGCTTTCCCATCCTATACTCCACCCAAGCTCCCGATGTGGGTTTTACTTCTGGCTCCAAATAAACATTAAATAAATACCTCACAGGCTAAAAAACCTTGGCCATTCTCTCTGGGAGACATGGAGTCACCAATACTTTAGAAGCTCTGTGAAGTCCTATTTGCTTTGGAGCCTGTGTGTCACCGAACAAGAAAGGACAGTCATCCCCGAAAGCCTGGCTGGGTTCCAAGTGCACAAAGAGCTACAGTTAACCTTGGTACTCTCTGACTCAGAACCTAAGAATTCATCCTAAGAAAATATGACAAAAAACACATAAACACATATCTGCAAAGATATTTATTGCACCAGTATTTTCAAGAGGAGAGAAAAAGCAGAAAACAACTTAAATATCCAGTGACTGTAAGAACCAGTATGTCTTAGTGCACATTCCCTCAACAGCCTAAATAATTTGCCATTAAAAACATACATATGAACATAAGGCAGCAATACAAAAAAGGCTTTGTTACATGAATACATTTTGTTCAAAGTACTCATGAAAAGAGACTGGCAGGAAAATGCATCAAAATAATAACAGTTGCAAAGACCAGTGGAAATATGGATGATTTATTTTGTTTTCCAAATTTTCTATAACATGATTATTAGTTTTACTTTTAAAACACATATTTTTAAAAAGAGCCTGAGTAGCCATCAAATGAGTCAGGTGCACTCTCGGGTCTCCCTCCCTGCTATGGTAGTGATGCACGGATCACCCAGACAATAAGTCTGAGGCATCTGGCCTGGCCTCGAGGCCCCCACTACCTGGCACAGCACCCCTCTCAACAGTCCATTCTCAAACTGAGCCACTTCCCACTGCCTTCCCCCTCTGTCTGTTGACTCCCTGTACAAACCATTCCACGTGAAGCACAGGGCAAGGGCACCAAGGAAAAGCATTGGTTTCAGCCCTCTGGAAACAAACAGCACAGAACACAAAACAGAAACCAAGGCAAACAGAGGCAGCACATGGTCAGTGTTATAACAGCTGAGGGCAGGTGCAAGGGGGTCACAGAGGAGGGAGGGACTAAGCTATCTGGGAGAGTCAAGAAAGGCTTTCCTGAGGTGGCATCTCAGTTGGACCTTGAGAGATGAAAGAAAATTTAGTAGGCACTGACGGGGAAGGTAAAAACAGCATTTGCAAAGACTCCGCAACTTTAAAAACAGCTTGCATGAGTTCAGGGAACAGGAGAAGGTTCTGGAGGTTGTGGAGCAGAGCATGTACAGGGAGTAGCCAGGAGCACCAGAAAGCCAACCTGAAGAAGGGGTAGGGCCAGAATCAGGAGTTTACACCTTACCCTGTAGACAATGGAGGACAACTAGAGATTGTGAGCAGGGATCGAGCACTGTGATCATCTCCACCAGCAGAGGGGGAAAGCACTGCCAGGGGAAGAAGGGTGCCGGGAAGACTGGCTGGGACCCAACGATTCAGTGGGTGACAGTGAGGACTGAACTAAGGTATGACAGTTGGGGACAGAGAGGAGGGGATAGACTCCAGAGACCCACTTCAGGTAGAGGCCACAGGCTCAGCCACTCTCTGGGTTGGCAGGGGTACGGCAATACTAGAGAGCAAGAAGGGAGTGGGGCAGGGAAGGGAAAGGAAGGGGTTGCCAGCTTGGGTGAGCGGGGAACAGGGTCACCAGTGAGTGTGATAAGCGATCATGGAACAAGAGGAACAGTGTTTTTAGGAGTGTGTGGGGGCAGAGAGAGGATCTGAGAAGACACTGGGTCAGCCTGGAAATACATGCAGATATAACTGGTTGGAATAGCTGACTATGTCCAGGTGAGAGCTGAATACTAGTTTGAAGCTCAGAAGAAAGATGAGGGATAGAGTTCCAGATCTGCGATCGTTGTTACGTGAATGCTATTCTGAAAGCACGTAAGTGTAAGAAATTACTCAAGGACAGAACTCCAGGGCACCCCTAAATGTATGAGACAAATTTCTTGAGACAATGCTCTTGTTCCACAGTGAAGTTCTATCAGGTCCATCTGGTGGTTTTGAGAACTCCCAAAGTTAGAGTCAAGCTGGAGCCCACCCTCTCTGGGAAGTGGCAACGCCATCAGTGTCTGTGGGGAACCTTGTGTAACTTTGTTCACACCCAAAGCAAGTATCTACCATGGCTTTCTCCTCCCACAAGAGAAATGTTTTAAATCTTTGGAAAGCAGCCACAGCACTGAGATTATCTTTTAACTGCAAAGAGGCAACATGTGAAAGTGATATAGTGTGATCTGGAAACTCACGAAGACCTAAGCTGAGGCGTCCAATGCCGTGGGCCGCATGTGGCCCAGGATGGCTATGAATGTGGCCCAACACAAAACTGCAAATTTACTTAACATCTTTTTTTTGTTGTTGTTCATCAGTTTTTGTTAGTGTTTGCGTATTTAATGCGTGGCCTAAGACAATTCTTCTTCCAGTGTGGCCCACAGATGCCAAAAGGTTGGACACCCCTGAAAGGCTTCATCTGTTCAGCACCACCAGCTGGTCCACTTCCCTCCTTGAAATCAATGCGGGCCGGAGGGCTAAGTGGACAGAAATGCCAAGGAGGAGAGGAGGAAAGCAACACTGGCGTTTGCCTGGGTGACCTCCTTGGTAGTGGACTGCTGAAAAATCAAATGAACAATACAATGCCTACCTTTTTAGCCCTCTACTTCCTTGTTACCCAACAAGACTGAGAAACTTTTAGGAGCGGACACGCTGGAAACATTCCAAAGCAGGACCCGCATCTCCAGAGGGTACAGGGCAGATGCACCATCATTAACAGAGGGGTTAGGGAGTGCCAGTGGCAGTTGTGAAATCAGCAACACTTGGCTTGCAGTTTCCTGCTTCCTCCTACAGGTTTGGTAAAACTTCTGCTGCACTCTTGTGACAACTTTCCTTTCACGGCTCTTACTTTGCAGGAAGTTTTCTAATAATCACAATTGTAACTATATGCAAGGAAGAGGTCATAAAAGTTCACGCCCACAGTGTAGGGCAGGGGTGGCTATGGGGAGTGGGTAAGGAAGTCAACTTAAAGGCGCACTGGGAGTGTCATGGGATATTACTAAAGTTAGCAGGAAAGGGATTCATGGCTTAATAACTCTGAGAAATGCTGGGTCAAATAAAGTTGAGTAAATGTCTTTACTGTAGGATTTTTCAGAGCCTCTAACAAATTAACAAGCCTTATCAATATTCAAGAAAAATGGAATAAGTAGTGATTCTCAAACTTATTTGACCACAAAACCTTGAGCACCTTTCAGGACTGGTATTATTCAGAAGACACACCTACTATCTTAAAAAGCGTAATACCATCTGTATTATTCCAACTAGCTTAGTTAATACTAATTTGTTACTCTCAGCTCACTGGTTCTCTCATATTAAGAATGGTGGTAGTAGCGATGATTAACACTGTTTCCTTAGCTGGCCTAAAGAGCCCCTAGGAAGAGCTTCAAAAATCTTTTAAATAGCACTATTCTGATAATGAGATCCAAGTTTGGGCCCTTCCTGCTGCAAATTAGCCAGTGACTCTGGCATGTTTAATCCTCACTGGGTTCTCGGTTTTCTCATCTCTAAACTGAAGGGGTTAGAATAAATTTCTAAGGATATTCCCAGCTCTAGTAGTCCACCATGGACTCCGAACACCAAGTTTATTTTCATAACCCACCACTGAGTGATGGAAAAAAGGACTGTTCTGAAGGCTGGCTAAGTGTGACACTTTCTGAGCCTATCACCTCTCTTTTGAGCTCTGTGCCAACACCCTGGGTAAATGAAGCTGGGCTCACACCCAGTCACCCAAAGGCTGCACCCTCCCTATGTTCCAGCCCTGGCAGTTGGAACCAGACACTAACATCACAAGGAGATGAAGGGCAGTTCTCCAGGAGGAGCTCAGGGGCCTCACTTCCAAAGCTCCTTCTCCCCACAAGTTGTGCCAAGAGGAAAAACCCAGCCCAGAATACGGAGAAGAATTGCAGTCAGACAGCTCTCTTCTTCCTACACAGCATTCCCCACCAGATGTTGCTCTTCACAGGCCCACAGCTGCTTCCTGTCCTGCCACATCCTCGGATTGCCTGATGGACAGACTGTCTTGCTTGAATGCAGAAGTTATTCCTACCAAAGTTTGCACAATCATTTCTGGGGTCGGAGATGTAGTTTAAGACTTTCCAGTTACTATTAATACATGGCTGAACTCAGGCCAACTACCTGGCCCACTGCTAGCATTGGGGACAAGTTCTCTGCATCTTTGGACAGCTGACCGCTTCTGTCAGATAGCAGCAGGCACTTTATTCCTGATTCTGAAAAAAGGAAATGATTACACAGCACACACACCAAAAGGCTACCATATTCTTAATAAAACTCAAATTCCACTATTATACTGCAAAACAGTTATCAGAAGTCACTGCCAGATATTATACAGCAAGTACTGGCAGTATTATACAGTGAAACAGTTACCAGAAGACACTGGCAGTTAAAATGCAAATGTTCTTTCTTTCATTTTTTAAGATTTTATTTATTTATTTTTTTTAGAGAGGAGAAGGGAGGGAGAAAGAGAGGGAGAGAAACATCAATGTGTGGTTGCACGTTGCGTGCCCCCTACTGGGGACCTAGCCCACAACCCAGGTATGTAGCCTGACTGGGAATCAAACCAGTGACCTTTTGGTTCGCAGGCCAGCACTCAATCCACGAAGCCACACCAGCCAGGGCCAAATGTGCTTTATTTGCTTGACTAATAGAGATGATTTAATTACGTTAAAAAACAAGGTCCCTTCAAAGGTAATGTTACAAAGAGAACAAGCTACCAAATTTTGCCTTGAGGGCTCCCACTGGCTAAGTCACCTTGAGACCAAGAAAGAAGCATAAAATTTTCACTCTCCAGACAGTATAAAGTAATTTTGTTCTAGTTTCATTTGTCTTGGCTTTGACCCTTGAGGAAATTCAAGGTGGGAAAGCTCATGCTGTGAGTTGCAGGAAGGACCACTCCAAAGACTTCCCTTCCACATGCAGGAAACTTTGAAGCTGCCAATGACCGAAGTCCAAGCAGGATGAGTTGGTGACATCCTGACAGCAGAAACCACAAGCTGGTTCTGAACAGAACTGGTTTTGAGCATACATGAAACAAGAGGCACAGGAGCTTGGGCGCTAACAGGAGTCCCAGTCATTCATCATATAAAAAGAATACCCCTGTGCCCTCAGCTCAAAGGCAGAAAGGTTTTGGCTTTAAGTAGGAAAACAGTTCCTTGATCGTTTGTTCAAAAGGTGAAGCCAGCTCATAGGTCAGCGCATCTCAGCCACCCTGCCACCACATACAGGTCCATCAGGCCAACATTCCTTGTGTTTCAAGACCCTCAGAGCCCCCTCTCTTCTCCCTCCCAAACTGGGCCCTCCTATCTAGTCGACGTAGTCCAAAGTAGACCCATAGCCAAAGTGTGTAATTCTTATCAAGGCCTTATTTCAGCTTCTCACCCACTCCCCAGCCCTCCTTTCCTGACCAATCTCAGGGGCCCTCCTACACCTTATACGTTAGTTTGGTTGTTGGAAGAGGCGGAACGGAATTATTTTGGGATTTCCACATTTCTCCATCCCACAATGCTGGTGTCACCCCCTTCCTAACGTGACTCAAGCCAAGACTGCAGGCTTGCGGTAGCCATACTTCCCCCTCAGGTGAAGTCCTGTCTCTCTCTGACGTTGGGGGAATCCCCAGTCGGTTCCAGTCTCCTTCTTCAGCAATACTCGATCAAAAGTGACCTATCTGCGGTGCTAGAGGGTCCCACCTCTTCCCAAGCTGCAGCGCCAAGCCCCTCGGCCGGTACCCCTGCTGCTAGTCCCGCCCCCAAGGCGCTATGATACGCCAGTCCTCAGAGCCAGCTCTCCCATTGGGCAGTCAGCCCGTCCCTCCTACGCCACGTCTCCGGCTCTAGCGAAAGAGGCCCTGGTGGAGGCCTGTGGCACTCGAGAGAGCTGTGAGTTGAAAGCTCTACCTGGAACGGGTTTACGTCCATTGGGTCCGCGAAGGGGTTGGTTTCGAAGGCCGACATAGCGGTCGGGGACCGACTGGCGAGCTCCGCGAGAGCCTCTGCCTCCGGGCACCGAGACCCAGTGGCTGTCCGGCTAAGACCCTCCACTTCCGGGAGCGAGCCGCTGTTGTGGCGCAGGCGCCTTGCGTTTCCCAAGAGGCGTGATCCTGCACGTCACAGAGGTCCGCCACGCCCCCCTCACCACCACTCTGTGGATCCTGGGGTGCGTGCCCGTCTTTCGTTCGCTCCTTCCCTGTACCTGTGCGTGTGGCGGTCTGAGCGGTGTGGATGGACTGAGCAAGGGTATCCAACTTGCGGCCTTCTGGCTGCATGCAGCCCAGGATGGCTGTGAATGCGGCCCAACACAAAAGCGTACATTTACTTAAAACATGAGATTTTTTTTGTGATTACGGTCGCAATGTATTTTATGTTTGGCCCAAGGCAGCTCTTCCTTCCAGTGTGGCACAGAGACTCCAAAAGGTTGAACACCCCTGATAGGGAGTCAGAGGTGGAGTCGAATCTGGTCCCACTGCCTCTTGGTCTGACAGTATCCAAGTTTATGTTGGAAGCTCCCCAAAGAAAACTTTCCCAGTAAACTCCCCAGAAAGTTAACCCTTCACTTTTCTGAAGGGAAGCAGCACTGATACAGGCAGGGGACAGGAGTGTTCTGTTGGTAGGCACCGAGCAGAGGAGTTCTCTACTGAAGAACCAACCGTGCAGCTGTCCCCAGACTGGCTGAGCTCTGCTTCTTTTAGGCCTACCCTCTGATGCCCAGACAGGTTTAGAGCCTAAGCTGGGGTTTGAACCTGAGCATCAAGCATTCGTTAAATGAATGAAGGAGTTCAGCAGTACAGCCATCAGCCACTGAGGAGATGGCTGCACCCTTCACAAACTATTCATTGAAATACCCTATTCATTCACCTCTCTGGCTTTGTTCATCTCTGCTACCACCAAATCCAGCCACTGCCATTACTTACCCTGGATTAGTACAGGGCTGCTAATTGGTCTATTGTTCATGTTGTAACCATGCTAATTGGTCTATTGTTCATGTTGTAACCAGAGATCTATTTAAAGTGTACAAAATTATTACGGAACTCTATGTTTTAAATCCTTCAATTATTTTACAGAAAGGCCTAGAATCTTTATTTAGCCTCTTGGTCCTGCAGTATGTACCGACACCTATCTACCCTCCCCACCCCTTCTTTTGCCTACCTCCATGCATTCCAGCTCTCCTAGATGCTTTTCAGTTCCTCAAACTTCCCTTGTTCCCTCCTGCCTCAGGGCCTTTGCCCCTGATATTCCTTTTTCCTGGTATACTCTTAGCCCATGCCTTCATCATCACCTGTTAACTCCTAGTATCCTTTAAATTCAAGCTCAGATGCCCCTTAGGAGTGGCCTCTCTTCACTCTATAGGCTAGATCAGCCCCCTAACCAACACATACCTTGGTATTACCCTGTACTTTTCCTTTGTAATACCTACTGTAGATTGTAGGTACACATGTGTATAGCTGGTTATATACTTATGTCTGTCTCTCCCACTAGACTGTAAGCTCCACAAGGGCAAGAGTAGGGTCTGTTTTGGTCACTACTGTATTTCTGGCACTAATATATTACCAGTACATTATAGGCATTTCATAAATATTATTTCCCTCATCCACTTCTCTTACCTTCCTCTCCTCTGTCTAAATCCCAACTATCATTTAGGGTCCAGCTCAACTTTTCTCCTGGAAATGTCCTCAAGTGGAAGAAGGGGAAGGGATCCATTTTTGTGTCCAGTCTCCTTAGAAACTACCTACCCCTAACCCCTCACAGCCACCCCTCCAAGGTCATTGTAAGGAAAGACTCTTGTATTTCTCCTTTACTATTCACACAGAACACTTCTGTGACCAGACACAGTTTTGGCTTTGTTTTTGCTAAACTAACCAATTCTCTGATACCAGCTGGGTGTCATTCAATTGAGTTCTGACACTACCTGGAGTTAGCATCAGTTCCCACAAGTTAATGGCTCACTCCCACAAGATTGCCCCCACTTCAGATGGCAATCACAAGTGTCAGATTGTCACCTGTACTTCTATAAATCAGAGTTCCTACGATCCCCTTATCAGGTTCAATAGTTTGCTAGAATGGCTTCCAGAACTCAGGGAAACATGTTTACTGGTTTCTAAATTTTTAAAAAAGACTTTATTTCTTTATTTTTAGAGAGAGGGGAACGGAGGGAGGAAAACATCAATGTGCGATTGCCTCTCATGCGCCCCCTACTGGGGACCTGGCCTGCATCCCAGGCACGGGCCCTGACGGAGATAAACCAGCAACCCTTTGGTTCCCAGGCCAGCGCTCAATCCACTGAGCTACACCAGCCAGGGCTGTTTATTGGTTTCTTATATAATAAAAGATATGAAAAAGGATACAGATGAACAGCTAGTTAAACAGATACATAGGGTGAGGTCTGCGTCCTGAGTGCAGGAGCTTCTGTGTTGTGGAATTGGGGTGCAACACCCTTTTGGCACATGGTTGTTTTCACCAACCTGGAAGCTCTCCAAAGAGAGACTTTATCATGTATGCATGATCCTGATTGATAGTTAACTCAATCTTCCCCCTGGAAGACCTCCCTGGAGGATGGAAGGTGGGACTGAAAGTTACAAGCTTCTAATCAAGGCCTGGTCTTTCTGGTGACCAGCCACAGCTTGAGGCTATCCAGGAGCCCACAAAGAGTTGCCTCATTAGGACAGAAAGTGCTCTGATCACCCAGGAAATTCCAAGGTATTTAGGAGCTCTGCACTAGAAACCATGGTCAAAGACTAAATATCAGAACAAAAGATACCCCTAGCATCTTTATTACTTAGGAAATGACAAAGGTTTTAGGAGTTTTGGCCAGGAGCTGGTTATTATATCACAATATCACAGGCAGCATACATAGATCTATGCTGTCTGCAGCCTGAGAAAACAGTCTATGAAACATGAGGCTGTCCTGCCTCCTCCTTGTCTGCCCAACCTAGTATAATGGTGGACTGGTGAAGAAAGAATGGAACTTGTTATTACCAATGTAGAGCTGACCCAC
The DNA here is from genome assembly GCA_004026545.1 of Mormoops blainvillei. Lineage (NCBI taxonomy): Eukaryota > Metazoa > Chordata > Mammalia > Chiroptera > Mormoopidae > Mormoops > Mormoops blainvillei. The sequence goes on from PVJD01002060.1 coordinate 160,931, forward strand.
CCATCTGTCTGCAAAGACTCCTGGGATCTGTCCACTTTCCTAAGAAAGAGACATTATGTATTTATTTTCTCATTCACATATTCGATAAGGGAGGAGGTATAGCAGACTGGAACTCTATGCTCTTGCACCAATTACTTTATCTCTCCAAGACCCATTTTTCTCTTTCCTAAAAAGAGGCTCATGACAGTACCTATCCCATAGGGTTGCCTTGAAAATGAAGTGAGAGAAGTCTTGAAAGGGGCTTAGCACAGGATTTAGTAACAAAACAAACAATAAGTGTTAGTTGCTGTTATAGCTTGAGCCCTCAGCTGGGCAATGGCAGAAATGTGACAGACACATAGTCTAGCAGAAAAGAGAGAGAGGAATGCAGATCATCACTGCATAATGAAGTGTGATCAGTTCTACTAGAGACAGACAAGCAAGAGGTAAGGGTGAAAAATTCTAGGTTCTCTAAACATCCTAGTTTCCCTTACAGATATATTTTTCTGTTGGAAGGGTGGCATGGGGTGGAGGCTCTGTCCCATCAATCTACGTTCTTCCTTCCCTATGCAGAGATACTAGGAGAAAGTAACTCTAACTGGCTTCAGCGGTGGTCGTAGTGGGAGGTGCTCTAAGAACCCCCCATGCCTAAACTAACCCCTCATTCTTCTCCCAAAAAGGTTCATATGGCTGGGGGAGTGGGGATAAGGGGAAGGAGAGATATTAAAGGTAGGAGGTATATGAGACATGCTGTTTGTATGATTCTTGTGTTTTCCATCTTATTATTCCTTTAGGGTATGGCAAAGCTTCCTTTGAAATGCAGGTTAATTTATCTGAGCCAGGGGATCCCAGGGGAGGTTGACATTCACAGCTGGACATAACAGAGAAAACATGCCCCCTCTTTTCCTGGGCATGTGTGGCAGAAGCTGTGGGAATCAGGTGGGGAAAGGAGATGGGGAGGCAGAGTCAGGACTCTGGAGCCCCTCACTCCAGGTTCCCTGAAGCTTTGGCAGCTGTGTTCTTGGGCCCCTAAAACTGGCGGCCCTCCTCCTGGGCTATTGACTGAGGAGGTCCAGATGTCACAGCCTTGCTCCGCAGGTTTATAGCAAGATTACTCCACATCCAAGGCCCAGCCCAGCCTTTGCCATAAAGGGCTCCTGGTGACTCTCCTTGACTTTTGTACATTGTGACTTGTGAGCTGCTCAGCCTGGATAAAGGGCTGCGGTTCGGAGTCCTGCAGTACTTAGAGCAGGGAAGATGAGAGGAGCACCCAGCACTGACTGCCTTCCTGCTGTCATCTGACCTCACTAAGCCTGTCAGGCCAGCTTTATTATCCCATTTTACAGATGAAGAAAGTGAAGTTTAGAGGGGTTAAGAGCCTTGCAGGTGACATTTGCCATCATGATCAAGCATCAGTGAGTTCCTGCTTAGACCACAGCAATTCTTTGTTTAAATTCACTAGTGACTGCAAAACTCAGAGTAAAAGCTGAAGTCTTCACAGTGGCCTTCAAAGTTCTGCTTACTGCCTTTCCTCTGACCACCCCTCTCCTGCTCATTCAGCTCCAGTCACACTGGCTTCTTTGCTATTTACTCCAGAATATGACAGGCACATTCCCACATTCCCACCTTAGGGCATTCCCTCTAGCTTTTTCTTTTGCCCAGTACACTCCTCCTCACCTCCAAGTCTGTTCTTAAATGTCAGCTTCTCAAATGAGGCTTACCTTGACAATATTTTAAATCCTGCAAACTGCCACCCACCCCCTTTTCGTAGCACTACTTTTCCAACATACTATAAGATTTCTTTATTATACTTGTTTTCCTACCTTCCCTTCATTAGAATGTAAGCTGTATAAAGGCAAAGGGATAGGTATCTTCTCCAATATTTCTCCAGCTCTTAGAACAGCCCGTGGCATTTAGCAGGTTCTCAATAAATGTGTCCGGTGAGGAAACGAATGAATGCTGATATCTAAGATTGCCGGATGGAATCCTCTGAGCTGGTGGGGGATTTTCCTACCTGCTGGAGGGTGGGAGAGGGATTCAAGAATGCGGGAGGAGCCTCATGGGGCTCCTTGGCCTCCCAGTACCTCGGAGGAGAAGCTTAAGGAACTACATTTCCCATGAAGCTCTGGGTGCGGAGGGAGCGCGGGAGCTGCTGGGAAGAGTAACGCGAGAAGCCAGGTCGTGTCCTGCAAGGATGGCCGATCAGAGAGGTGGGCTGTCCGTTAGAGTGCAGTCGATCGAGGGGGTGGGTCGCGTCTCGGGGACCCTTTCCGACTTGATATGGTAGGTCGAACGCACCCTTGGAACTTCGCGGAGATGGATGGGCCTCGGGCAGAGGAGGGGCACCAGCGATGGGGCTGAGTCGTTACTGCAACCCTTGAGGAAGGTCTTGAGGGAGGGGCTGGCTGTCCACGGTCCAGGGTCGCATGCGGCGGAAAAGTTTCTTTTCGCTCCCTCCGCATTACCTCAGCGCAACTATCTGTCTCACATCTGCAGAAGATTCTCACTGCCTGTTTTATAGATGGGAACACTGAGGCCTTTAGAGGAAAAGGGTCTCAACTAACAACCTACAAATCCCTTGTTTGACTTATTCCCTCGGACAATACCCTCAAAGCTTCCCCGGGACAGTAGAGTCGGGCCTCGGGTGGAGTGGAAGCTGACCCTCTGTCTGTGCCCCCAGTATTCCCACTTTCCTGTGTGGTGCAGCAGTATGCCTGGGGGAAGAAGGGTTCCGACAGTGAAGTGGCTCGGCTCCTGGCCAGCAGTGACCCACTGGCCCGAATCTCAGAGGACAAGCCATATGCAGAGGTGAGAGCTGGGCAGTGTTACGGGCAAGTGAGACTACGGGACTCCTCTTCCCAAAGGGCCAGAGTCAAGTCACATGGATCACCAGGAAGGGGAAGGAAATAGAGAAGGAGGAGGCCCTTTAGGGTCCAGGTCAGTGCAAAGTGATGAACCCACATGGTGGCACCAAGAGAAAGGTTTTCTCATAACAGGCTGGGATTTCCGGTATCTCCTTCCTCAAAGAACTCATAGCATTTACTGAATTTTGTCTTCTTTGACAATTAAAATTTTTTACTTTGACTTTTACATTTTTAAAATTAGATTTTATTTTCTTATTTTTAGAGGGGGGGAAGGGAGGGAGGAAGAGAGGGAGAGAAACAACTATCAGTTGCCTCTCCTACGTGTCATGAACGGGGACAAAACTCACAACACAGGTATGTGGCCTGATGGAGTTGAACTGGCAACAACACCCAACCAAGCCACACCAGTCAGGGGTCTGGCCCATTTAGTAGGGAAAAAGTCAAAGCATAAGGACGCTTTAGCTTCTGAATCTGAGACTGGCATATATGAATTCTAACATCTCACAGAGCCATTTGAGGGTCAGATTTTCAGTGACCTTGACAGTGTAGGTGTCATTCTCTTTGTGGACAGACAAGAAAACTGAGACCCAGAGATAGGAAATAACTAGTCCTAGCCTCCACAGCTGGTTAGAGGTAAAGCCTGGACTAGAGCCTACATCTCCTGACTCCTGATCTGGGGTCTGTTGCCTCCCTTTATGTTCATGATGGCATGAGCATTTATACCCAGACCTGGGAGACCTGTCTCAGGACTCGGCTGCCTTATGGGGAACACAGGGTAACTGGGATTAAGGCGGGCAAACTGGTAATGCTAGGTTCTCCCCGCTTTCTTCCCAATTTTCCTGTTTTTCCAGCTGTGGATGGGGACCCACCCCCGGGGAGATGCCAAGATTCTTGACAATCGCATCTCGCAGAAGACCTTAGGCCAGTGGATAGCTGAGAACCAAGACTGTTTGGGCTCAAAGGTCAAGGACACCTTTAATGGCAAGTTGCCCTTCCTCTTCAAAGTGCTCTCAGTTGGAACAGCCCTCTCCATCCAGGCACACCCTAACAAGGTACAGGATCAGAGTGGGATACAAGCAGGGTAGAGAAGAGCTTATGTTAGGGCCCTCTTAAGACTTTTACTGCTGCTTTTACCCTACCCATTCCAGGCTTTAGCTTAAAGCTAAATCTAGGGCTGACAAGTCCTGGTTTAGCTGGGCAAGACCAGATGGCTGGTGATACTTGCTGGCAGCTAATTCTAAGTGAACAGCAGACCAGCTTGTGCAAGGGGAATTTCTCCAAGTTTTTTCTGGGCTCCCTTCACCCAACCCAGGATGGTTCATATCTGACATTTACCCACTTGGCTCTCTGGGAGAGTTCACCTTCCAGGGCAGGGCAGGGCAGGTACCCTAGCTGTTGCCTTAGCTTCACCTCTAGGGAGTCTTTTGCAGCAAGTCCATGAGTCACATCATAAGCATCTGTCTGCCCAAACTTCATTTCTAGATGGGCAAAGTAAGACCTAGAGAAGTGAGGGATTTACCGAAAGTCACACAGCTTGTAGTGTCAAAGCGTGGCTTAATGTTTGGGTTCCCTGATTCCCTGATTCACAGTCCAGGCCTCTTAAAGTCTGCCCCAGCTCACACCAAATTTGGCCCCTGTCCCTGCTCTAGGTTGGCTGAACTTGGGAGTTTCTGCACTATGCCTTGACTGGGCTTGTTGCCAGAAGTATCAAGCTACTGCTATCTCGTGACTGGGACGGGTGGGGAACAAGGCCTGGGTGGGACTGGTGTCCTGCTAGGTGATGGCTGCACTTTGACCATCTTCCTCTTCCCCTGTCCATTCCACAGGAACTGGCAGAGAAGCTGCACCTCCAGGCTCCACAGCATTACCCCGATGCCAATCATAAGCCGGAAATGGCCATTGCTCTCACTTCGTTTCAGGGCTTATGTGGCTTCCGGCCAGTGGAGGAAATTGTGACCTTTCTGACAAGTAAGGTTGGGCAAAATGCTGACAGCATGCATATTGGGCCTGGGATGCATGGGCAATCCAGGGCAGAGCTGGAACAGTGGCCAGGAACAGAGATTGAGTGTCACAGGAACTGAAGGGCTGGTTGCCCTTACGAATTCTTGAAGCCACTGGGACAATCCCATGAGACCAGGCTCAGGTATTGTTGCAGAGGGCTAGGGGTGAGCTGTCAGTTTTCACTGCAAAGTTTGCTTAGCATTGCCTGACTCCTTGGTTAGGCATGGGGTGGGTAGGCCTTCTGCAGCTTCTCACTTCTATGGGTTCCATTTTGCCATTTCTGATATGGGCCCTGGCCTGGCCTTCCTGCAGAGGTGCCTGAGTTCCAGTTCCTAATTGGAGATAATGCAACAACACAGCTAAAGCAGAGCCTGAGCCAGAACCCCCAGGCCGTGGCCTCTGCTCTGCAGAGCTGTTTCTCCCACCTAATGAAGAGTGAGAAGAAAGTGGTGGTGGAACAGCTCAACCTCTTGGTGAAGCGGATCTCCCAGCAAGGTGGGTGTCATTGAAGGCCTGGGGGCAACATCCTGTTCTGGGGCCCTGGCATAGACACTAGGCATTGGGGACAGGGCTCTCAACGCCTTTCCTCAAGTGCAACACTGAAACGGGTCTGACTTAGATGGCCTTTTGGTGACTTAGTAGTATTTCTGTTTTAGTCTTTGTGAAGCGGGCCCCTAGGTTGAATGATGCTTCCTAACTGGCCATCTTCTCTAGATGGCTGGACACAGATTGGCCTGGAAGACAATTAGGATGTCTTTGACCCATTGAGACATAGAGATTTCCCCCCAGTCCTACAGCTGCCTCCATTGGATGGATTTGTATTTTGGGGCTAGATGGCAGGAAGACGGGAAGGGGATCCTCCCTCTCCTCCATTGGCCTGATGCCTAGAGCTCTCATTCAGTAGATCTTAACTTAAATACATCCTGTGCTCAACCTTGTGCTAACTAAAGAGAGTTCAGGAAATGACTACAGTGGGTGTGGTTACCTTTGGTTTAGAGAATCAATATAGTAAAAAACAAGGCAGAATGGACTCTAAGCTATGAGCTTATGTGGCACATGTGATGAGGCCCCAGCTCCTTCTCCAGGTGACTCCAGAACTCTCCTGGCTCTGTCTCTACACATTTCCCCTGCAACCTTTGAGCCACAAGGAACTATCCTACTCAGGCCTACTCTAAGTTTTGTTTTTTGGTGTCTCCTCTGCTTGCATGCCTATCCATTTAGGGATTCTTGCACTCACAGGAGAACTGATGCCTCCTGCCGAGAGATCCTGTAGCACCTGTGAACTTATATCATGTGCACACACAGGCCTTGGACCTGTCTCCTTGACCTCTGTGGGTCCGCAGTGCTTAGCACGGAGTAGGCATTCAGCTGTCTGTCTGAACTCAGAATCACCCTCTAATCCAGACCAGCTGGTTTCTTCATTGTGGCACTGACACACCCTAGCTGCACTTACAAATACACTCCCTCCAATGGATTCAAGACATCTCAACTCCCCCACCCCCAAGCCCCACCCATTTCCAAGACTTCCCCCACCACTCTAGCCCCAGTTGAGCTCACCCTCCCCTGGTCAGTCTGCAAGGAACTCTTTTGGCCCTTGGTGCATTCTTCCTCATGCTATCTGGGTGACCAGCCTTCACAGTTAGCCTGGGAGTGAGTTATTTTCTGAGATGCAGTACTTTCAGTGCTAAAAAAGGGAAAGGCATTGACTGGGATACATGAAACTCTTGGATCATCTCCAAGAGTTTGAGTAAGATTTTGAGCTCCTAGAGTAGTGGTTCTCTACTAGGAGACATTGACAATTGTCTAGATACACTTCTGGTTGTCAAAACCTGGGTTAGGGTGCTAGTGGTATCTTGTGGGTAGAGGGGCTAAAAAATCCTACAGTGCACAGAACAGCTCCCATGACAAAGAACTACCTGGCCCAAAATGTCAGTAGTGCCATGATTGAGCAACGCTGTCCTAAAAAACAAAACAAAACCCTCTCGCTCTTTTAATGCCTAGTGTAGGGCTGGGCATGTAGATGGTCAAAATGAGAAAATGGTATGGGCAGGCTAACATACCAAGACTGGTCTCCAAGAGGCTGGGCACATGGCTGGGAGAACATGCCTGGTGTCTAGATTCCTGTGGGCAGGGACTTCCCCAGGACCCCCTGGCTGAGGTGGGGCTGTGTATACCCGTGAATGTCCCTAAGTGACCTTGGGGTGCTCTGTGACCCTCAGTGGCTGCAGGGAACAATGTGGAAGACATCTGTGGGGAGCTTTTGCTGCAGCTGCACCAGCAGTATCCAGGTGATATTGGATGCTTTGCCATCTACTTCCTGAATCTGCTTATCCTGAAGCCGGGGGAAGCCATGTTTCTGGAAGCTAATGTACCACACGCCTACCTGAAAGGAGGTGAGCCACATTTTAGCAGTAACCCCCACTGCATCCCTTTTGGGCCTTGTTTCCCCATGTAGACAAATGGGGAGGGCCGTCGAGGAGACCTTTAAGGTCCCATCCAGCTCTCACCCACCAGGGTTCCAGGGGTCAGCAGGGAAGCAACCAGTGGGGATGATGAATGCCAGGTTGGTGTCAGACACTGCTTGAATCTTCACAGACTCTACAAGGTCATGATACTCTCATGTTAAATCCTGTTGATGTGTAGGAACCACAATGTGAACCTAAGCTATAAGTGAATCAAGGCTGTTCTCTTTGCTTTCATATGTTGGCTCAGTTGGTTAGACCACCTTCCTGATGCACCAAGGTTGCAGGTTCGATCCCTGGTCAGGGCACACATAGGACTCAACCAATGAATACATAAATAGGTGGAACAAATCGATGTTTCTCTATAAAAATAATTAAAAAAAAATTTAACAGCAGCTATTCTCCCCCTTGCATCACACTGCCTTCACTCTGTCCCATCAACCCAGAGATTTTACATTAAAATACATGTTGCCACAGAAAGTTGCTGCATTTTGACTGTTGGCTATTTATCCACTCATGGACAGGATTTTGGTGGGAGAATTACAGAGTATGAGGAGGGATGGGGCTCCCCCAAAGGTGTACATGCTATCCCTGACAATAATGGGTGACCTGTCACCTGTTTTTGGCATATTTTAGCTCATTCTCCCAGAGAATGCAATTCTAAGTGCAGGGGGTTTGTGGTGCTCATTAGAAGGACCAGCCTTGGAGAGCCTCACTCCAAGGGATTCTTCTTTAGCTTAGCACGTGACAATTCTCTGTCCCCAGATTGCGTGGAGTGCATGGCGTGTTCAGATAACACAGTACGTGCTGGCCTGACACCCAAGTTTATCGATGTGCCAACACTATGTGAAATGCTCAGCTATACCCCCAGCCCCAGCAAGGACAGGCTCTTTCCTCCAACACGGAGTCAGGAAGACCCCTACCTTTCTCTCTATGACCCTCCTGTACCAGACTTCACTGTTATGAAGATAGAGGTGAGTAGGGGGCCATGATGGGTCTTTTTTGTGGGGCATGAAAAACCCTGGCAAAGGCCACAATGTGTACTATACCTGGGGCTGGGTCTCCTTTTTGTGAAGCTCATTTGGTGAGATGGCCACAGGGCCTGCCCACTCCTCGCTGTACAAGGGACCAGATGTGCGCCTTTATGCTGTAAGAGCCTGAGCAGCAGAAGGCAAGGCGGCAGAGCACTCCCTGTTGCTGCCCTTGCTGCTCTATGCCTGTGAGCTATAGGAGCAGGGTCTAAGCTGCACCATTCTTTTGTTTCTTCCTGCCCAGGTCCCTGGCTCAGTCACTGAGTATAAGGTCTTGCCACTGGACTCCGCCAGCATCCTTCTGATAGTGCAGGGTATGGTGACAGCCAGCACTCCCACAGCCCAAACAGTAATCCCCCTGCAGCGTGGTGGGGTACTCTTCATTGGGGCCAATGAGAGTGTCTCACTGAAGCTGACTGTGCCTGAGGACCTGCTGATTTTTCGTGCCTGCTGTCTGCTGTAGAGGCCATAGACATCCTGGCTCTCCTTCCTAGTCACTCTACATCCTGGCCAGCCTTACCTCCTTAGGCCCAGCCCAAACTCCTCCCCTGCTCTAAACTCCTGAGGTAATGAGTCCTGAGCAGGCCTAGGCTGAACCATCTTCCTGGGAGGATGGACCCATGTGAGGACTAAGGACCAACATTCCACTTGTATTCTCACACCACAGGAGAGCAGCTGTTTTCCCTACAGTATTAGGCTGATGAAAAATCTATGATTAGCTCAGCATCAGTTAGAACAAAAGGGCAGGTAACCAATTTCTTGATTTCAGAGAAACATTGATTTGTTGTTCCACTTATTTATGCATTCAGTGGTTGACTCTGACGCGTATACTGACTGGGGATTAGACCTGCACCCGTGGTGTATCAAGACAATGCTCTGACCAACTGAGATACCCAGCCAGGACCTTAGGTAACTAATTTCTAAGAACAGAGTTCTGGCCTTGGAACTGCCCATTTTCTCAGCAGCTGAGAAGTGAAAGGGGACCCTGTGGGCCAGTGTTGCTCCTCATCACCCTCTTGCTTTGTCAAAGCAATTGAAGATCACTTGTGTTGAGGCTGTGCGGTGAGAGGCACTGAGCCTTTGGCAGTCCAGTCCCTGAAGTGTGTAGGCTGGACTCCAGACCCCTTTTATAGGAAGATGTGGGGGCAGCAGCCAGCTTCAGCCTCAGATGTAGAGAGCCTGCAGGCAGGCCTGGGCCCTCCAGCCCTACAGAGAGTAGAAAGTGGCTCTAAAGAGCAAGATTCTTCTCTCTAGGGTTAGAAGTGGCCTTTGGGCAGGGATCAGCACCTAAAGCCAACAGGCTGGGTTTGGCCACACATACTATTTACATACTGCTGCCTTGCCTGCTCTCGGGTTTTACAAAGTTGAGTAGATGGTGCCAGACTGTATGGTCTGCAAAGCTGAAAAAGTACTTATTGGTCCTTCACAGAGAAAGTTTGCCAGCCACTTCTGTGGAACACATTCAGTCGTTGTAGATACAGGAACAGGATAATTCAATTCATCTTGTGAGGGCAACTTTTTCTGAACTGGCAGGAAGTACCTAAGAAAGCATTTACTCTCCCTGAGTCTACCCTCTCAGATAGAGGTGGGACGCGCTTCCTCAGGTTACACAGCTCTGTCTTGCCACTGAAGATTCTGATTAACAGTCTTAGATCTTACCACCCCAGATTAAGCAGAGACCTAGGCTATTGGTTCCTTCCTGGGGAGTGAGGATTTAGATTCTCACAAAACTGAATTCTAGGAAACTACATTCAAAAAAAGTTCTAGACAATCTGTTCTGGGGTTTTTTGGCCCCCAAATTTCCTCAGCTAAAAAAAATAAAAGTCACCTAGGAAGAGAGGGTCTACTAAGGGGAGCTCACTCTAAAAGGTGATGTACAAAGCCTGATTCCATCCATGGCTTCCAGTGAAACAGGCCTGAAAACGATGCCCACTGTGAACAGCAACAAGGAGAGGAGGTCCTATGAGAAATGGTTACAGCTGGGGCTATAAGGCTATTTCATTTCAGAATTCAGAAGGCGCAATGATTGCAGCCTGGACCTTTCTTAAAAATTCTATTGCAACAGAGACAGCTCAACCAGCATTGACTGTATTTACTATATACAGGGCTGTGGAAGTTTAAGCCAGGGGTTCTGTAGAGTACTCTGTAAACACCATCCAGTACCACTCCCACCTGTGAGGTAAGCCTGAACACACCCCTCTCCCCGGGGCACGGTCACCTACAGAACACCAGCATTCCCAGTGAAGGCAGTTTGGCTGTGGGCACCTTGGTGCCTTTTGGTGAGATTTTAGCCTCTGGCCCCAAACAACCGACCATTTCTATCCTGCCTCACTACACTGTCCCCCATTTCAGGTTCCTACAACTTTCCCACAAAGGTAATGCCTTCCACTCAGGGTCAGCTGGCTCTGGAACATCCTCCCAAGAGACAGGTACAGCCAAATACACCAGTGTTGACTGACTGCAACGATCACCTGGAGGGCCTTGGTTTTGGGATCCTATTGCTACCCTCACCCCTAGCCATCTGCCAAATGCTTAGGCTACTCTGTCCACTGTCCTAACCAACTCCCCCACAGAAAACCACCCCACACTTGGCTTTCATAACACTTTCTGGCCTTCACTGGGTCTCTTGTTACCACTGTTTTCCTTTACATGTTCCTACACGTGAGCCTTTTGCATGTATTTCTCTACCGCTGCAGAAACCAGAAAGACCTGGATATAGTCTCTCTGGATGAGCAAGGGGTTCAGAATGGAGATCTCCTCACTCCCTGCAAGCATTTGCATGAAGTGCCCAGAATGTAGGGCACCTGTGTAGAGGTACAGAGGCCCATTCCAGAACAGAATAACCATCTGCATCCCCTATCCCAAACCCCAACATGAGGTGCCTCTGGTCCCTGTCCCATCTCCCTCCACGACACTGCTAGATTGGAGAATAAAAGTTAGCTATAGTCCCCCAGATACCATATTCTTTTTAGCTCTGAGATTTGAGAAAAGCGCCAAGATAGATGCCAATCAAGCACTAATAGGATTACCCTCATGAGGACAGTCATGGTATCTGACATATATGGCCTTTTTATCTGACATTCTCTTTCAATCAGCTCGTAGTAGTAGAGCAAGAAAGAGTCCATGCCATCCCCCATATACCCCTAGTAGTCATAGGACATCAAACAGTCAACAGACCAGGTACTTTCCCATGTAGGGCCCACAATCCAATCCTGACCACCATGCTCCTTAGGCTGGGAACCTTGTCCTCGCCATGGTTCTAGGTAAGGCAAAACAAACAAAAACATTAAATTCTAGGGAGAGGTGTGGTCTAGCAAGAGATGCTGTGTACTAGGGGTCATGGGGGGTGGATTATGCCATCTTTCCTGTGTTCATATGGGGGTTGAGAGAGGCTATATTGCACCCAGAGGTTTACTGTGTAAAGTCCAATCCTGAGTATCCTCTGTGAGGCACATGCTGTGATCAGAAGAATCTGGGGAGCTGAACACAATGGGACAGCCACCACTGGAGTGAAGGCAGGCCCTCTGCAGTGGCAGAGTATCTCCTCAGGCAGGAACCTTGGGAGCTGACACAGGTCTCTAATTCCCATCCTGTGAGCCTCCATCTAGTCAGAGCCCATAGCCAGTATATCTCTCACACTCTGCTAGTTCTCCAGTTTAAAAGGTTAATTGGAAGGTACCTGAATGGTCCCCTGCAGCTCTCTCTGCACACAGGCTTCTGGGGCCAACATTTAGCTCAAAGACTGGATGGAGAAACTAGCAAAGACCAAGGCAAAGAACGGCAACCAGGTTAAGACATATAAATATGTACATAGTGGTGCAGTTTTTCTCTAACTAGGGTTGACCAGAGTCACTAAACCTAGGCAGTTAGACCAGTTTGGGATGCTTTGGGTGCAGGGATTCTGGAAGCCCTGATCCTGTGTCATCATGCAAGCTGCTGTGCTCCCTGCAATAGTCAGGCGCAACCAGAAGAGGGCCAGAGGGCTCTGCTTTATGCTCTCATGAAGGGCAAACATCTTAGAACTAGGAAAAAGGAGAGCTTAAGGAATTTCTTGAACTGGTCCCACATAAATTTTTTTTCCAAATATTCCTAGCTGCAAGCTACAAAGTGCTATTTTCTGCCTCCACACAACACCAACAAGCACAACCTGGACAGAAAAGCTCTCTTTTTTCCTCCAAAGAGCATGACTATAAATACCAGTCAAGGTGTCTTCAAGAGTTTTTCTTAACCAAATTTGTCACTCACCATAAGAGCCATAATTCCTGTATTCCTGCCCTTATTAAAGTGTTTTCACCAAACTCTGCTCCAACAGCAGAGGAAAACTGCAGAATTCCACGTATCACACAGATTGGGGCCACTGACCTGAGAAGCACCAGGTAAAGGGCAACTGCAGGTCACTGACTTCCCAGAAAGTCAGTACCTCAAGTGATTCTGGGGCTGATGGCAGTTCCCACTGAACTCTGACCTATGAAGAACCAAAAGGGCTCTGCAAGCATGGCAAGCAGGGCCCATTTTAGGGGGTTATGTCTACTGGAGAGTACAAGAAAAAGAGTCCCCAAGACAGCACCAGGAGCAGGAGCATGCTGAGGAGGCCATAGGCTTGGGGGGAATGAGGTCCAAGTCCTCATCATCTGGAATCTCATCCAGGTGATACCCATCTTGGAGCAGCTGGCGACTCACATCCTGGTTCACCTGCTAAGAGAAGAGAACTATAAGCCACTCTGCAAAACAGAAATAATTGCTGCCCAATATGCAGACCCACATTCCCTTACCAGAGCTTCCTGTCAGTGCTCCACCCTCAGGTCAATCCCACACATTCCTGGACTACAGGTGGAAGTGCCAGCTTTTTCCACCTGTGTCCCAGCCAGTGTTGAAGGGTACCCAGGGGTCTGAGCCAGTACTGTCCAGGCTGCACTGTCATGAACCCCCAGAGGAGCTGCTTTCACTGAAGAATACTGAAGAATCTGATATAAATACCAGATTCTAGATTATGTTTGAAAATCAATGTTCTGACCATTCCCACCAGTAACCCAGGCTGGTCCCCATGAAACCTGAAGAATATGAGACAATGATACCAGAATGATGGGGTAGAATAGTAAAGGAATATAAATTACAGAACAGGGTGGATAACAGCTTTGTCTGCAATGATAGTTAGACATACTGTCCTTTGATGCCAGTAGAGCTCATTTCCTGCAAACTCTGTCAGCCTGGCTTTACCAGTTCTGCTAAGCAGAAGGGAAGTCAAACTGGGAACAGTGTAGGACTTACTCTGGCTCCTGGCTAATTTTTATTTTCTTAGTTTTAACAATCTTAGACACCTAGGTATTCGAGGAGGATACAATTTACAAAGTGCATCCATTGTGGCTGACAGAGACTTGGAGGTAGCCAACGGTTTCTAGGAGAATAAGGTAGAAATACCGTGGTGTACAGTCATGTCACCAGCACTTCACTTCTGTCACAGGCAGTAAGCTGCACATGCCAGAACTTTATGTCCCTTGTTTCTGTCTGGGACAATCACTCTGGAAACATGTCCAAAGGCCAGCCCAGGAGTATCTCAGTCTGAGTTTCCATAGATGGAACACAAGTTGTTTGGCCCCGAAGAAAGCAAGCTTGGTAGACGATGGCCAGAAGAGGGAGAAATGCATATCTTAGGTAAAAGACAATCAAAAGAAGGAAGACTAGAATTACTGTGTGACACTGGAGGGCAGGCCTAGGACCACTGAGTCCAGGCTGCGGGGGGCATTTCAAATTAATAAGGAAGACTTAGCTCTAAGAGCTACCTGAAAAAGGAATTGTGCGTATGTCTTGGGGGGAGGACAGGCAGCAAAGTTTCCTGGAGGTAGTGAGAACCTGATTACAAGAAGCAAACAAGCAGACAGAGGCTAGTAAACACTTAGGATTTATCTAGAGAATTCCTTTTCTCAGTGGTGGCCTGGACTAAAACACTTGTGAGATCATTTCCAGCCCTAGGGGTCTATGGTTTCCTGGATTTCAACAGCCCTCCTCACACACCTATACCTCTGCTGTGGGAAAAGGGCAGAGTACAAGACTGGAGAACCAACCGGAAGTCTGGTACAGTGCTGTGCATACAGCAGGCACTAGACAAGCATGTGGCAGTGGTGGTGGCACTGCCTGATGCATGGCCCCGCACAGGAAGGCATTCTGGACTTGCCTCTGCAGAGGAATACCCGGAAGAGTATCTGGATTCCAGCTCCCCATCACTGGAAGAGGAAGACAGTCAATTCAGGTGGATGCCTTTGGAGCACAGCTGCAAACAGCAAGGTGGAGAGCATGCAAGAGGTTCTATAGGGTTCTCCCAGACAAGGCTGATAATCCAAATCCAAGAGCAGCATGAATCCCCTAAGTCCTCCAAGCAAGCCATCTTGGGAGAGGATAGTGCTCCAAAGAAGACAGCCCTGGAACATGCACATAGTGTCTTGGAAGAGATAGGGAACTAGCAAAGGCACCAAGCAATCTACAGTTTTACCCAAGTCACTCCCCAGGGGGTATTATTGCCAGGGAGAGCACTCACCTGTCAGAGTTGAGGGACACCAGGTTTTCATCTGGACTCTGACTAAGAGCAGTATAGCCCTTGTTAAACTTCACTGACCTGAGGGAAGATGGGGGAAGAGATCAAGCATAGATAAAAGCACCAGCATTTACAGGGAAACCAGAATCCGTGCCCTTGTGGAAAAAGAACCGACTGCACAACTTACGACTTGCCTTCTACCTGGTGACACAGCCACCACTGCCAGGCATGTATCTGGTTATAGGTCCTCAGAATATGCATTTCCCCACTCCCTCTACTGCTCCCGAGGAAGAGCCAAACTTTTGTCAGGAAAACTCACTACCACCACCCACCGTATTTAACTAGAGAACAAAAAAACACAAGTCCTCATACAAATCTCTTCACCTGAGTTTCAGCTATCTCTAAGAGGTACTGGATAAGTTCTTATCCAACCCTGAGTTTACTACTGTTTAAAAATATACATACAGTATTGGGTCTTCCCACACTGCTCTCCAACTTCACTCCTGGGGACCCAGCCATGATGCTCCTCAACTTAGTGAATGATTCTATGCCCTGACAGAGCTTTTATTCCAAAGCCCTTGCCCTGACACCATCACGTTATTAAAGGGTGGGGTGGGGAAGGTCGTTACTCTTCCTATTTCAAAATAATGAACCTTACAGGTTGGCGTCAAGGGAATCCCTAGCTGATCCTTAAACGTGAGTTCCCTGTCTCTCAGCCAGGGGACTAAGGCCTTCACTGGAAACTGCTTGCACAGAGGAGGTGGCGCCGGCTGACACCTTTTCCCTGAAGAGTCGGGGCGGTTCGGCGAGGCCCCCAGCATGCCTTTTCTCCGCAGAACGGCCTTGGCCAGATCCCGGTGCTTCTCTGCAAGTCAAAGGGCCCGAATAAGCGGGGTCTTCCCCACTCCGCCATGTCTCCCAAACGCCAGGAACCCCCTCTTGTCGAACAGATTTTCAGAGACGGGAGCGGGATGCAGGTGCCTCTCCGCGGTCGCCCCACCAGGACTCCGGGGGCCGCAGCAGCCCGCCCAGGCAGAGATAACCCATCCGGCCGCACTCACGCAGTTTGGCCTGAATGGAAGGCACGCGCATCACCATGTACGGCCCCCGCTTCTCCACAGCTGCCAGGGTCCGTTCCCCAACTCTGGGGACTCCACGGCCGCTTCGCCCGGAGAGCGGGCCCGCAGCTCGTGCCACGTGGCCTGGGGCCCCGCCCGGCCGGGGTCCCGGGGCAGAGGCACCAACCGTGTGCCGGCCGGGATCCACGGTCGCCATGTCCTGGCCCCGCCCCGCCCCGCCCCGCCCAGTGGCTAACGAGTAGTAGTCTGGGAGAGAGGTGGTTTCGCGTTGAACAAGATGGCGGCGCGCAGGTCTCCGGTCCTGCCTACTGGGGGCGTGGCGCTGCTATTCTGCTCTTCCGGGGGCGGGGCAGTTTCAGTTCCGCCTTCCTGGGGAGAGCTGCGGTACTCGTGGTGGGTGTGGACTCGGCCCTGCCGAGGCCGACCGCCTCTAGTCAAAATCAAATGTTGATCTTTGTGGAGGGTCGCGATTGTGCCCCGCAGTGTGTCGCAGATCCTGTCGCCACAGCCGGAGGTCCCCAAGGGCGGACCCGAGAGAGCGTGGGTTGAAGAGTAAAGAACTGTTCGAGAAAGGGCGGTATTAGCGCTCTTCAGAAAAGGAAACAGGCACAACAGAGGTCAAGGACTTCTTGGAGGTCACATAACTAGAGGCAGTGCCTGGGCTGATCGAACTAACGCCAAAACCACGTTACAGGAGTAACAACCAGCTTCATTGGGAGGTCAGGATTAAATATGAAGTTGAACCATGTTTAAGTTGAACGCGGTGTCTTAAACCCTGGACGAGGCCAGACCCTCTGTAGGCCTCAGTTTCCACATTTTAAAACGGAACCAGCGTCACTACCTCTCATACAGATAGCGACAAACAAGGATAAAATAGGATGTAAAAAGAAGGAGGAAATTGCACGCTGAGCCTGTGTGTGGTAGGTAGTGCACGGAGGTGTCATGGCTCATGATTTCTCAGGCCCCCACGGGATGTGATTGTAGTTGGCTGGAAAGAAGGTCCAGATCCTTGTAGGAACTGCCAAGTCTCGTGAGGCCGTTCATAGGCTAATGCAACTTAAAAAAAAAAGATTTTATTTATTTTTAGAGGAGAACGGAGGGAGAAGGAAATATCAACATCTAAGTGATTGGTTGCCCCTTGGGCGCCCCCCAACGGGGGACCTGGCCCACAGCCCCGGTATGTGGCAGGGAACCAAATGGCAACCCTTGGGTTTGCGGAGGACGCCCAGCTCACTGAGCCACACCAGTCAAGATGGCTAATGCAACTTCTGAGCCGGTAGGAGCCACACAAACCCTTGAGTTGGACTATGCCTTACGCAGAATAGGAGAAAAGAACTTAGAGCTGGAGGGTATGTTTGTTTGTTTGTTTGTTTATTTAATTACAGGCACAAAGGAATGCTATTTTGTTAGATTCCACTTCTGTTTTGACCTCTAGAAATAGTGGTTCAACTTAATATTTAATACCGACCTTCCAATGAAGCTGGTTGTTACTCCTGTTATGCAGCGAAGCTTAGACTTGGTCAAATTCACTAGGTTAAAAAGATTCACTAGGTAAGTGGTGAACCTGTGTGGACTCCAAAGAAATGGTTTTTCTCATGGTTATGCTATCTGTTAAATTGATGGGGACTTCCCCAAAGACCATGGAAAATGTGATCGAAATCCACTTGCCACTTTGCAGGAACTTGTAGCAAAAAAGAGTCTGAGTGGCCTCATCCATGCTCCTCCTCAATCTTTCATTGTTAGTGCTCAGTTCATCGCTATGTGATTGAACATGGACCCTAAATCCAGATTATTCGCTCTACCACTTACTGGCAAATTATTTAACCTCCTTATGTCTCAGTTTCTTTAGCCAAGAAATGGGGATGATAATAGTACTTATCTAATAGTATTGTGAGATTAAATTGTCAAGTACATGTAGTGGCACTTGGTACTCAACAAATGTAATCTTAGAAAGGTTACACAGTGTTTTAAGTACTTAGTGTTTATTCTTACTTGGCTTTATGCTCCTCAAGTGTAGGCTGCCTTATTCATTTTGTATCCCTTAGCACAAAGTCATAGTAACACATATCTGTTGAACGAATGCCCTACTTCCCCTTTTTATTTTTAGTTTATGTATTTAGAATCACAGAACTTTGGGGCTGGGAGAGATCTTAGAAATTACCTAGTCTAAACTCATTTTATTAATGAAGAAATTGTGATTGCCCAATTGCCCTGGCCTGGTTATGGACAGTTTTCCTTTCCATTTAAGAGACTATGTTTGCTAGGAATCTAAGAAAAAATAAATTACCCCCCCACTCCCCAAAACAAACCACAAAGAACAAAGCCTAGGTTGAAGAGGATGAGACTCCTGGACACTGCCCCTGCACAGAGGGCACAAAAGCCCATCTTTCTCACCCCATCTACTCAGACCCTAACCCAGAGTGACTTTGCTGGCACCCTGCTGGACTGGGGATCCTCAGCTCCTCCATTCAGCAAAGCTTTGTTTATCTAAGGTGTGGCTGGTGCTATGCCAGACACTACAGATCTAATGATGAACAAGACAGATAAGGCACCTTTTACTTCTTTCTTTGCTTTTTATTTATTTTTTAATGATTGTTTTTATTGTATTTTTTCCATTGCCATTTAGTCCCCTTATACCCTCCTCCCCCCAGCAATCACCACACTGTTGTCCATGTCCATGAGTCCTTTTTTCCCTTTTGCTCAATCCCTCCACCCCCTAAACTATGCCCCCACTTCCCCATTAGCTGTCATCCTGCTCTCTATCTATGATTCTGTCTCTGTTTGCTTGTTAGTTTAATTTGTTCATTAGATTTCGCATATGAATGAAATCACATGGTATTTGTCTTTCTCTGGCTGGCCTATTTCACTTAGCACACTGTCACAAAGGGTAAACTTTTCTTTTTTTACAGCCAAGTAGTATTCCATTGTGTAAATGTCCTGTATTTGTTTTATCCACTCATCTACTATTGGACACTTGGGCTGCTTCCGTTTCTTGGTGATTGTATATAATGCTGCAGTGAACATAGGGGTGCTTATGTTCTTTCAAATTAGTGTTTTGGGTTCCTTCGGTTATATTCCCAGAAGTGGGATCACTGGGTCAAAAGGTAGATCCATTTTTAATTTTTTGAGGTATCTCCATACTGCTTTCCACAGTGGTTGCACCAATCTGCATTCCCACCAACAGTGCAAAAGAGTTCCCCTTTCTCCACATCTTCGCCAGCACTTGATGATTTATAGATGATAGCCTTTCTGACAGGTATGACATATCTCGTGGTTTTAACTTGCATTTCTCTGATGATCAGTGACGCTGAACATCTTTTCTTATGTGTGTTGGCCATCTGTATGTCCTCTTTGGAGAGATACCTCCTACTTTTTGATTCTCAGTCTTACATCTTTTATTCTTCATTGTTGGGGGCAGGGTAGGTGGGATAGATAGGGTAGAGGGAAATTCTTGGCTGTTAGGAACAAAGACTCCCACCCTGGCTTTCAGGCCCTCCTGTCCCCACTGGGCAGTCACATCCTTTATCCTTGGCTCCACCCATTCCCGAAACTTTCTGCAGCCCTGGGACAGATGAATCTTCATTACTAGTTGAGAATTCTGGTTCTGCTATCTGCTGGCAAGTATCTGTGATTAGGCATAGGAAGGGATGGGGAACGGTGGTAAATTTTTAATTGAAGTATAATTGACAAAACATTATATTAGTTTCATTTTTAAAAATTTATTTTGCTTTCAGACAGAGAGGAATGGAGGGAGAAAGAGAGGGAGAGAAATGTGTTGTTGCTTCTCTTGCACCTCCGCAACCCAGGCTTGTGCCCTGACAGGGGAATCAAACCGGTGATCCTTTGGTTCATAGGCTGGCGCTCAATCCACTGAGCTACAACAGCCAGGGCATATATATTAGTTTCAAATGTACAACATAATGACTTGA
Source organism: Mormoops blainvillei (assembly GCA_004026545.1). Taxonomy (NCBI): domain Eukaryota; kingdom Metazoa; phylum Chordata; class Mammalia; order Chiroptera; family Mormoopidae; genus Mormoops; species Mormoops blainvillei. The sequence continues at coordinate 180,805 of PVJD01002060.1, forward strand.
TATTTGTATACATTGCAAAATGATCACCACAATAAGTCTAGTTAACATCTGTCACCATATATAGCTACGAAATTATTTTTCTTTTTTCTCATGATGAGGACTTTCAAGATCTCTCTTAGCAACTTTCAAATATGCAATATAGTATTATTAACTATAGTCATCATACTGTACATTACATCCCCATGACTTTATTTTATAGCTGAAATTTTGTACATTTTGATCCCCTTCACCCATCCTCCCCTTCTTGAACCACCAGTATGTCCTTTGCATCTATTAATTTGTTTCATTTGTTTTGTTTTTTACATTACACATACAAGTGAGATCATACGGTATTTGTCTTTCTCTCTCTGACTTATTTCACTTAATGCCTCAGGGTCCATCCATGTTGTAACAAATGGCGAGAGTTCATTCTTTATGGTTGAATAAGAATAATTCATTTTGTTCTTTTATTGACTGAGTTGTACTATACTTTTTCCATTAATCCATAAAAATAAACACTTAAGTTGTTTCAATGTTGTAAATAATGCTGTAATGAACACAGTGGTGCATTATAAAAGAAGATTTTTATTCAATTATTTTTAGAGAGGGGGCAGGGAGGGAAAAAGAGAGGGAGAGAAACATCGATCAGTTGCCTCTCGCATGCATCCCAACTGGGAAGGGCCCGCAACCCAGGCATGTGCCCTGACTGGGAGTTGAACCGGCGACCTTTGCTTTGCAGGACAATGCTCAACCAACTTAGCCACACTAACCAGGGCACATATATCTTTTTAAATCAGTATTTTCATTGTCTTTGGATAAATACCCAGAAGTGGAATTGCTGGGTCATCTGGTAGTTCTATACTGTTTTCTATAGTGGCTGCACCAAATTACATTTCCACCAACAGTGCATGAGAGTTCCGTTTTCTCCATATCCTTGTTAACACTTCTTATTTCTTGTCTTTTTTATGATAGTCATTCTAACAGGTGGGAGGTGATACCTTATTGTAGTTTTCACTTCCATTTTGTTGATGGTTAGTGATGTAGAGCATCTTTTCTTGTGCCTGCTGGCCATCTGCATGTCTTTGGAAACATGTCTTTTCAGATCTGCCCATTTTCAAATAGAAGTGTTTGGTTTTCTCATTGAGTGGTGAGTTCTTTATATGTTTTGGATATTAACAACTTACCAGATATATTATTTGCAAATATTTTCTCCCACTCAATAGGCTGCTTTTTCATTTTGTTGGTGGTTTCCTTTGCTGCATAGAAGCTTTTTAGTTTTATGTACTCTTGCTTGTTTATTTTTGCTTTTGTTGCCTTTACTTTAGAGGTCAGATACAAAAATCATTGCTAAGACCAATGTCAAGCTTACCACCTGTTTTCTTCTAGCTTTATGGTTTCAGGTCTTACATTCAAATCTTTAATGTATTTTGAGCTCATTTTTGTGTATGGCATAATTATATGGCATATAATTAGTAGTCTAATTTCATTCTTTTAGTGTGGCTGTCCTGTTTTCCCAACACCATTTATTGAAGAGACTGGCCTTTTTTGTTGTAAATGAGTTGAACATATATGCGTGGGTTTACTTCTGGGTTTCCTATTCTGTTCCAATGATCTATGTATCTGTTTTTATACCAGTACTGGACTGTTTTGATTACTATAGCTATGTAGTATAGTTTGAAATCAGAGGGGATGCTGCCTCCAACTTTGTTCTTCTTTGTCAAGATTGCTTTGGCTACTTGGGGCCCTCTTATGGTTACATACAAATTTTAGGATTGTCCTATTTCTGTGAAAAATGCCATTGGAATTTTTATAGGGATGCATTTAATTTGTAGATTGCTTTGAGTAATATGGACATTTCAACAATATTAATTTTTCCAATCTACGAGCAGAGTATCTTTCCGTTTCTTTGTATTTAAATTTTTTTCATCAGTCTTTAAAATTTTATTATTGATTGATTTGAGAGAGAGAGAGAGAGAGAGAGAGAGAGAGAGAGAAATTTGTTTTTCTACTTATTTATGCATTCTTTGGTTGATTCTTATATGTGCCTGTCCAGTAATCAAACCCTCAACCTTGACATATCGGGATGATTCTCTAATCAACGGAGCTATCTTGCCAGGGCTTTTTTCATCAGTCTTTGGTTAAATTTATTCCCTGGTATTTCATTCTTATTGATGCAATTGTAAATGGGATTGTTTTCTTAATTTCTCTTTCTGACATTTCATTGTTTTAGAAATGCAACAGATTTTTGCATATTGATATTGTATCCTACAACTTTACTGAATTCATTTATTAGTTCTAATAAGATTTTTTATGTGGAATCTTTAGGGTTTTCTGTATATAATGTCATGTCATCTGCAAATAGTGACAGTTTTACTTTTTCCTGACCAGGTCGGATGCCTTTTATTTCTTCCTCTTGCCTAATTGCCCTTGGTAGGGCTTCTGATACTATATTGCATAAAAGAGAGGATAGTGGGCATCCTTATTGTTCCTGCTCTTAGAGAAAAAGCTTTCAATTTTTCACTGTTTAGTAGGATGTTAGTTGTGGGCTTGTCATATATAGCCTTTATTTGATTTAATGTCATTCATTTATTTATTTACTTATTTATACTGCTCCCCCCAAACAACTCCTGCTCTCTCTTTTTTTTAGGCCTGCTCTTTATAAATGACCTTTCTTATGTTGAGGTACCTCCCCTCTATATCCACTTTGTTGAGTTTTTATCATAAATGAATGTTTTTAAAAAATATTTATTTATTTTTAGATAGATAAGTAGGGAGGCAGAGAAACATCTATGTGAGAGACAAAAGTCTATTGGTTGTCTCTCATATGAGCCCTGCCTGAGGGCTGAATCTGCAACCAGGCATGTGCCCTGACTGGGAATCGAACCGGCAACCTTTCACTTTGCAGCATGATGCCCAACAAACCAACACACACCAGTCAGGGCATAAATGAATGTTGAATTTTGTCAGTTCCTTTTTCTGCATCTATTGAGATGATCACATGATTTTTATCCTTAATTTTTTTAATGTGGTGTATTATGATGATTGATTTACAGATGTTGAACCAGCCTTGCATCCCTGGAATAAATCCCACTTTATCATGGAGTATTATCTTTTTATTTTATTGTTGAATTTTGTTTGCTAATATTTTGTTGAGAATTTTTGCATCTACGTTCATCAGGGGTGAATTTTTTATCCTGGTACTTCTGTCTGAGGCTCTCTTTTCCCATCTCACCAGGTTTCAGACTCCAGCCTTTGACTTCTCCCATTATTGGTAGACCATCGATAACTGACAGATAGAGCCCTTGAATCTGCAGGTCTTTCTGGATTCCCAGGTCACTCACCCGACCTTCACCTCCACATTAACTCATGTCACTTCCCTCTAGGGAAGACATATTTCACAATTTTCAGAACATCCTCATATGTCACTTTTATACACACTTCACATATATATAAGGAAACTAAGGGTCACAGGGGTTAACTGACTTGGTTGAGGCCACAGGATTATAGAGGTGAGGGTAGAATCCTTAACTGCCTCAAAAGCCTGCCCTCTTTTCAATGGGTATTTAGATTTTTTAACATTGATTTGACAGAGAGAGAGAGAGAAACATCAATTTGTTTTTCACTTATTTATGCATTCATTGGTTGATTTGTTGTTGGTGGAAATCAGGCCCTTCCATGGGATCGCAAGGAAAGCATTCCAAGGACCCACACATGGGAGATTGTCGTGTGGCAAGATTTATTTGGGTGGAAATAGAAGCTGCCTCCTGGGTTTCCAATGTTTCATCGCCATCTGTCCCACATCGGCAAAAGTCCAACTGTGTCCTTAATAAGACCAAAGCAAATGCCAATGTCCAGAGTTTTTTGCTTCATATTAAAGGTTGGTCCTTTGGAGTCCACAGGTGGCTGCTAAGTGGTTTCAGTCCCCATCCAGGCAGTTTAGCTTGTTCCCAGCTGCTCCAGTATCAGAGTCTGTGTGATTGCTGACCATGCAGCTGCTAAGGTCACATGGCTGTGGAGAGAGAACACGTGAGTACACGGGATGAGTGTGGGTTCCCAAGAAAGAGAGAGAGAGAATGCACTTCTTTGTTCCCCTGGGATTATATTAGCTTGGGTTTGAGATGGACAAGGTGCTTTTTTAAAAGAACCAATCAACTCCCCAAGCTTTTACGGGCTTTTTAATGGGTCCATCTCCTAGTTTGACTGATAGGTCAAGCACCTCCTCGTGTGCCCCCCAACAATCAGGTACTGGAAGGGGGAGGAAATGCTAGAGTGTAAAGCTGTAACTTCCTGGTGAAGCAAAGAGGTTTATGCTCCCCAGTTTATTAAGCTCAATGTCTAATTTCCTTTGCTTCCCTTTGTTATTAATAATTAGCTAACTACCTACGATAACAGATTCTTGTATGTGCCCTGACCAGGGACTGAACCCACAACCTTGGCATATTGGGATTATACTCTAACCAACTGAGCTACGTGACCAGGGTAAGCCTGTCCTCCCCCCGGCCCCCCACCAATCAGGTGAGTGTCTTTAATGTTATGGACTGAATTGTGTTACTTCCTTCACTCCCTCAAATTCATATGTTGAAACCCTAACCCCCAATGTGACTGTATTTGGAGATAGAACCTTTAAGGGGTGATTAAGGTTAAATGAGGTCATAAGGATGAGGCCCCAGTTCAGTAGGACTGGTGTCATTATACAAAAAGGAAGAGATGACGGGGATGTGTGCACACAGAGAAAAAGGCCTTGTGAGGACCCAGCAAGAAGGCAGCTATCTGCAAGTCAGGCAGACTGACTGCATCAGAAACCAGTCCTGCTGTTTCTTTGATCTTGGACATTCAGCCTCTAGAACTGTGGGAAAATAAATTTCTGTTCTTTAAGTTACACAGTTTGTGGTATTTCGTTATGGTAGCCCTAGCACACTAATACAAATGATAGTTACCAAAATTTCAGCAAGAAATGTGCAGGATCTACTTCCAGAGCATAACATTTGCTCTAACAAGATACTTTTAGAATTAAAATATTGGGCAGAAAGCTGATCATAAATAAAGGCATCACTACAGTGGTGGAGACACAAGCCTGGCACAGAATCATATCACTTGTCTTTGTTTTTGAACAAACTTCCTCAATGTAGGAAAATGATGCAAAACTGAGCAAAATGAACAATACCTTTGCAAAATATGAAGGTGGACTCCATGTGCTGCTAAGGACAAGCTCCCTGGCATCTAGTTAAACAGTGGAAAAACTGGTGGTAGTTAACAAAGTTTATAATAAATTGCTAGGCTTCATTTTTCTCAAGCACTGCAATCATAAAAATGATTATAATAATTGAGATGTAACCTTACTAATTTCTCATTCTCACTAAAACCCTGCGAGGGATTTGAACACAGGTTTGAACCTGAACCCCATTTTCTTACCTTACTACTACATTGTTGCCTTTCATCAAATGATGGGTATATATAATAAAAAGATACTAGGGCATACTGACATCTTGAGGGGACATAATTGGCATTTTACATCATCTATGTAATATACTTGCCAAAAATGTTTAACTGGATTTTAACAATGAGGAAACAATCCACCAGAAGCAGATTGTAGGGCATTCTACAATACCACTGGCCTGGACTCATAAAAAGAAACAATGTATTTTATGCCAAACTTCTTGAGGCATATTAATAGTATCATGGTTATGTAGGAAGAGAAAGTTCTTATTTTTAGATGTCTACTTAAGTATTTAGGGGTAAATGCTGCAACTTACTTTCAAATGGTTGAGGAAAAAAGTGTGTATATTTACTAAGTTTCAAACAATACTTATTATTTTTGATACTAAGTATCAAAAATGTAGCAAACCATCCGGGAAAACACAGAGCCAGCACACCCAGTGGACAGGTACAGACCACATCAGAGGACCACCACCCTGCCGCTGCACAGCTGATCCTCCACAGATGGCAGAGGTTGGTGGTGAGTGGTCACAGCCAATCCTTGCAGCTGACTGACCTGGGTAAATCCCTCCCATTGATCTACCAACAGCAACCAAGGCTCAACTACAAGAGGAGGGTGTACTCAGCCCACAGTATTCAGCTAGATGCACCTCAACTACCTAGCTTGGGTGATAGGTAAGGCTATGCCACTGGACCCTACAGAACACCTACTACATTGGCCACACTACCAAGACATGGAGTCAAAGCAGCTCTACCTAATACATAGAAACAAACATAGGGAGGCTGCCAAAATGAGGAGACAAAGAAACATGGCCCAAATGAAAGAACAGATCAAAACTCCAGAAAAAGAGCTAAGTGAAGTGGAGATAAGTAAAATATCAGATGCAGAGTTCAAAATACTATTTATAACGTTGCTCAAGGAACTTAGTGAGGAGACCTCAGCAGCATAAAAAACACCTGGTCAGAAATGAAGGATACACTAATTGAAATAAAGAACAATTTGCAGGGAAACAACAGTAGAGCGGATGAAGCTGAGAATCAAATCAATGATTTGGAATATAAGGAAGAAAAAACAAGGAATCAGAAGAAGGAGAAAAATTAACCCAAAAGAATGAGGATAGTATATACAGCCTCTGGGACAACTTCAAGAGGTCGAATATTCACATCATAGGGATGCCAGAAGGAAAAGAGGAAGAGCAAAAAATTGGAGATCTAACTAAAAAACTAGTGAAAGAAAACTTCCCTAATTTGGTGAAGAAAATAGACATGCAAGTCCAGGAAGCACTGAGTCCCAATTATGATGGATGCAAAGAGGCCCACTCCAAGACACGTAATTAAAAGGCCATGCCCTGGCTGGTGTGGTTCACTGGATTGAGCACCAGCCTGCAAACTGAAAGGTCACCCGTTGGATTCCCCAGTCAGGGCACATGCCTGGGTGCGTGCCAGGTCCCTGGTTGGTGGTGTGTGAGAGGCAACCAGTATCTCATACAACAATGTTTCTCTCCCTCTCTGTCTCCCTCCCTTCCCCTCTCTCAAAAAATAAATAAATAAAATCCTTAAAAAAATAAAACAAAAGGCTAAAAGTTAAAGACTGTTAAAAGCAGCAAGAGAATAGTAGTTACCAGATGTTTTCCCGATGGGAGGGGGAAGGAGGAGGTGAGAGAAGAGGTGATGGGATTAAGAAGTACAAATAGGTAGTTACAGAATAGCCATGGGAACATAAAGTACAGTATAGGAAATGGAGCAGCCAAAGAACTTATACACATGACCAATGGACATGAACAATGGTGGGGGGGGGTGTTGCCTGAGGGGGTGGAGGGGGCAAAGAGGGAAAAATCAGGACAACTGTAATAGTATAATCAATAAAAAAAAAATTTAAAAAAAAGAAAAACTGCCTTTGGGTGAGGATTAAAAAAAGTATTTAAGCCTTTATTGTGGATATATATATATATATATATATTCCAAAATATTTACAGATGAAATGACATGACACCTGATATTTCATTATTTCATTAAAAAATATTTGGAGTTGGGGTAAATGAGAGTACAGATGTAGAGTAGTCATGAACTGATAACTGCTGAAGTGGAGTGATGAGTTTATGAAAATTATTAATAATACCACCCTTTCATAAATGTTTAAAATTTTCTTTTTTAATACTTCATTTTTTATTGTATTTTCTCCCATTACCATTTATCCTGCCTTCCCTCTTCCACCTCCAGTCACCCCTCCCCACCACACAATCATCGCATGTTGTCCATGTCCATGAGTTCCTTTTCTTTTTCGCTCAGTCCCTCCACCCCTCAACTCCCCCCCCCAGAGTTGTCATCCTGCTCTCTGTTTATGAGTCTGACTCTATTTTGCTTGGTAGTTTGTTTATTAGATTCCATGGAATTTCCTATAATAAAAAGTTACCCTCCTCTTTCCCTCTAAATGTCCCTGCTCCTGCAACTTCAGCCATTAGATGGTTTCACATCTGTCTTCCTTCATAATCCCTCTAGTCTCCGTTTTCAGAGTTCTAGGCCTATTCTGCCCACCAATGCCTGAGATTTAACAGGACCAGGGTCAAATGCAGTACCTTCTCCACTGTTCACCAAGCGCCTCTTCTTGCTAACTCTTATTTTCCTGTGAATGGCACCATCACTCAAATTTGTAAAACAGGCCCTCTAAGGGTTCTCGTTCCCCTCACCAAATTAGTTAACTATACCTCAAGATTGTGAACTCTTCCTGGCCGAGCTGGTTACAGCATAGTCACATAGTCCTGATGCACTGAAGTTACGGGTTTGATCCCTGGTCAGGGAACACACAAGAAGCAACCAATGAATGCATAAATAAGTGGAACAACAAAATGATTTTTTTAGAAAAGGTTTTATCTATCTATCTATCTATTTATTTATTTTTAGAGTGAGGGGAAGGGAGGGAGTAAGAGGAGAAGAGAAAAACATCAATGTGAAAGAGAAACATCGATCGGTTGCCTCCCATACACATTCCAACTAGGACCGAACCCACAACCGAGGCATGTGCCCTGACCAGGAATCAAACTGGGAAACTTTTACTTTGCAGGATGACATCCAACAAACTGAACCACCCAGTCAAGGCAAGAATTGTTATTTTTTTCTCTCTACCCCCGTCACTGTCCCTCTCTCTCTAAAATCAATAAATTAATTTTTTAAAAATTTGTTAAAAAGAAAGAATCGGACTATCAAAATTAATCTCTTCCCATTTCTGCTGCTACTACCCTAATTCAAAATTCTCATTAAGTTATAGCTATACTGCTACACAGTATAGTTGTATTGTGTCTCTACCTCCAGTGTCTCCCAGCTCCAATTGTGTCTCTCCTCTTCGCTGCTCTACCTTTAGTAGATGACACAATGCTTAGTATATAGTACCTGTTCAGTAAATGTTTGTGGCATGAAGACCATTACAGCACTTCTTTCACTCTTATAGATGGTTGCGGACATATGTTCCTTCCTCAGGCTCCTTCCATGACCCTAAGAGCAGAAACCATTTTAATCATTTTGCCTTCCTCCTATATGTTAATAGCTTATGATTACTGACATGGTCATTTTCAACTAGTTGTGGTAAATCCTTTAGATTTTGGTTAATAAAGAGGCAGATTTAAATGCAATTATGTATCCACATATGGGGACTGTAAACAAAAATCCCTCTTACCCACTCCAGTAGTGTGAAAGCCAAACAGGTGACACAGTAATTAAAATTACGTCTTAGCCCTGGCTGATGTGGCTCAGTGGACTGAATGTCGGCCTGTGAACTGAAAGGTCACTGGTTTGATCACCAGTCAGGGCCCATGCCTGGATTATGGGCCAGGTTCCCAGCTGGGGGCATGCGAGTGGCAACCAGTTGATGTTTCTCTCACATATCAATGTTTCTCTCCCTCTCTTTCTCCCTCCCTTCCCCTCTCTCTAAAAATAAATAAATAAAATCTTTAAAAAAATAAAAATAATAAAATTACCTTTTATGGGTTGCTGTCAGGGAAGTACAGGCAACCAATGGAACCCAAGAATGTCAGTAGCCCTACCCCAACCACCAGTATCTGCTCCGCAGGGGTCCCCTGGAGATTGAAAGCTCGAATGCTGTCTGTGGCTATGGGAGACACAGTAGTGGAGCCTGTCCCTTGAAGCCAACTTTCGAGCCCATTCCTGGCCCACCAGGGAAAAATAGGGGCTCCATGCTAAGTGACATCATAGAGGGGGGGTGGAGACCTATCTGTGACTGACCCTGAGGTGGCCCAAAAGTCCTGCCAGGAGGTGCTGAAAAAAGTCAAGCTTTTGCATGGAAGCATGGCCATCTCCAGCAGAGGCACGCCACTGGAGCTGGTCAGTGCAGATGGTGTGAACAGTGAGATCTGCTGCCTGGATGACCCACCTGCCCAGATAAGAGAAGAAGAAGAGAGATGGGGGCCATTGTGGCCCCTGGCACAGCCAAGGGAGCAGGAAGGCAGCAGTAGAACAACAGACAGTCTTGGCTGCTGAGACTGTGTCAAAACTCTGACATGTCCATGGCTGTTTCATATCTTGCAGTCTAGGCCCAAGGAGCCTAGACTGCAAGCCTTCATCGGCAATCAGCTCTTCTGCTTTCACAATTAGAATGTGGACATTTTTTCTTTTTCTTTTTAAATTATGTTTTATTATGTTATTACAGTTGTCCTAATTTTCCCCTTTCCCCCTGCCCCTCCACCCAGCACCCCCAGTCCCTCAGGCAATCCCCACACTATTGTTCATGTCCATATATAAGTATAAGTTCTTTAGCTACTCCGCTTCCTATCCTGTACTTTACACCCCCATGGCTATTCTGTAACTAACTATTTGTACTTTTTGACCCCTCACCTCTTCACCCATTCTCCCGTATCACTCTCCAATCTGGCAACGATCAAAATACTCTCCACATCCATAATTCTATCTCTGTTCTTGTTTGCTTAGCTTGTTTTTTTTAGATCCAATTGTTGGTAGATATGTATTTACTGCCATTTTATAGTTTTGATCTTCTTTTTCTTAAATAAGTCCCTTTAACATTTCATATAATAATGGCTTGGTGATAATGAACTCTTTTAGGTTTTTTTTGTCTGAGAAGCTCTATATCTTCCCTTTGATTCTAAATGATATCTTTGCTGGGTAGAGCAATCTTAGCTGCAGGTCCCTGCTTTTCATGACTTTGAATATTTCTAGCCAATCCCTTCTACCTTGTGAAGTTTCTTTTGAGAAATCAGCTGACGGTCTTATGGGAACTCACCTGTAGGTAATTCTCTGCTTTTCTCTTGCTGCTTTTAAGATTCTCTCTTTATCTCTAATCTTTGGCATTGTAATTATGATGTGTCTTGGAGTGGGCCTCTTTGCATCCATCTTGTTTGGGATCCTCTGTGCTTCCTGGACTTGTATGTTTATTTCCTTCACCAAATTAGGGAAGTTTTCTTCCGTTATTTTTCTTCAAATAGAGTCCCAATTCTTGCTCTTTCTCTTCTCCTTCCGGCACCCCTTATGGTGTGAATGTTGGAATGCTTGAAGTTGTACCAGAGGCTGCTTACATTATCTTTTTTTTTTTGATTTATATTTCTTCTTGTTCTGATTGCTTGTTTTTGCTTCCTTATGTTCCAAATCATTGATTTAATTCTCAGCTTCATCCACTCTATTGTTGTTCCCCTGTAAATTGTTCTTTATTTCAATTAGCGTATTCTTCATTTCTGACTGGATCTTTTTTATGTTCTTGAGGTTCTCATGAAGTACCTTGAGCATACTTTTAAAAAAAAAGATTTTATTTATTTATTTTTAGAGATGTGGGAAGGGAGGGAAAAGAGAGAGGGAGAGAAACATCTGTGTTCGAGAGGTACATTGATTGGTTGACTCACACACTCCCAACCAGGGACTCTGCCAGTAACTCAGGCTTGTGCCCTGACTGGGACTCAAACAAGGGACCTTTCAGTTTGCAGGCTGGTGCTCAATCCATTTAGCCACACCAGCCAGGGCTCCTTTAGCATCCTTATAACCAGTGTTTTGAACTCTGTATCTGATAGGTTGCTTATCTCCACTTTGTTTAGTTCTTTCTCTGGAGTTTTGACCTGTTCCTTCATTTGGACCATGTTTCTTTGTCTTCTCATTTTGGCAGCCTCCCTGTATTTGTTTCTATGTATTAGGTAGAGCAGCTATGAGTCCCTGTCTTGGTAGTGTGCTGCTAGGTACTAGGTGCCTGTGGGGCCCAGTGTGTGCCCTTCATGTGGACTGAGTACACCCTCCTATTGTAGTTGACCCTTGATTGCTATTGGCAGATCAATGGGAGGGATTTACCCAGGCCAGTCGGCTGCAAGGACTGCTTCTGACCATTACCACCAACCTCTGCCCTCCATGGAGGATCAAGTGCACAGGGGCAGGGTGGTGGTGCTCTGGTGTGGCCTGAAGCTATCCACTGGATGGCGCAGGCTAAGGCCAGCCACTACCTGTGTTCTGTCTGGGACCACCTTGCATGAGCTATAAAGCAGCGTACAGATGGCTGCTACTTGTGCTGGGGTTAGAGATTCCCAGGTGGAACCAAACTGAATCTAGGCTGGCTGCTGCTACTGCCAGGCCTGGGGCCACTTAGCAAGAAGTGCTGGGGCTGGGGACTCACTGAGGCCAGCTGTTGTTTGTTTGAAAGGATTTAGAAGTTGTGAAGCATGAGCCAAGACCAGCCATTCATATGGAAAAGTCACTGTTAATGCTTGGTTGGGCCTGTGAGTTGGGTGGGACAAGTTTCTGGGAATCTCCTAGGTGGAGCAAACAGTATTAGCCAGGCTGATGGAATCTCAGATATGGCACCCACCTGCCAGCTCTGTGGCTCTGTCAGGGAGGGTTCAGGAAAGGGACAATGACCTCTGCCTGCCTTTCTCTCTGGGCAAAAGCTGTCCCTCAGCTCTTGCCTTGATGCCAGACATTTCAGTTCCCCCCTGTGTGCCACTGGTGCCTTTCAACTGCTACCCTGGTCCTGGAGCTCCGAGGGAGTAAGTCCGTGTGTGGATTCTTTAAGAGTAACTGCTTGGGACTCCAGCAGTTTTTTCCTACCCACTCAATCCCCATCGGTTTTTGCAGCCACAAGTTATGGGGACTTATCTTCCTGGCCCCTGAAGCTTGGGCTGGGGGTCCTGATATGGGGCTGGGACTCCTCCTTCTTGAGATATCCCTTGTGAATTTATATCCACCACATGTGGAACCAACCCATTCTGTGCCTGTGCCCCTCCTACCAGTCTGGATAGATGTGGTTTCTTTAATTCTGTAGTTGTTAGACTTTCACTCAACTAAATTTCTGACAGTTCTGAGTGATGGTTTTATATTTTAGTTGTAATTTTTTTTTTTATTCTCGTGCTTATTCCTTCATGGTCTTTTTTTTTTTTTTTAAGATTTTATTTATTTATTTGTAGAGAGAGGGGAAAAAAAATCAGTGTGTGGTTGTCTCTCATGTCCTTCCCCAACTGGGGCTTGGTGTGCAACCCAGGCATATGACATGACTGGGAATCAAACTGGTGACCCTTTGGTTCACAGACCAGCACTCAATCCACTGAGCCACTCCAGCCAGGCTGAGTTGTAATTTTGATGTGGTTGTGCAAAGTTGTGAACCGTGTTTACCTCTGTTGCCATCTTGACTAGATAAGTTGATCAGGACATTGGACTTTTTTTTCAATTATAGTTTACTTTCAGTATCATTGTGTATTGGTTTCAGGTGTACAGCATAGTGGTTAAACAGTCATATACTTTACAGAGTGTTCTTCCCAATATTTCCTTGACCCACCTGGCACCATATACAGTTATTGCAATATCATTGAATATATTCCCTATGCTGTGCTTTACATCCCCTTGACTATTGCAACTACCAATTTGTACTGCTTCTTTAAATATATTTTATTGATTAAGTTATAACAGTGGTCCCATTTTTTTCTTCCCTTTATTCCCCTCTGCCCTATACCCCCCTTCCACCGGCATCTCCTTTCCCTTAGTTCATGTCCATGGGTCATACATATAAGTTCTTTGGTTTCTCCATTTCATATACTATTCTTAACCTTTCCCTGTCTATTTTGTACCCATCAATTATGCTTCTTATTCCCTGTACCTTTTCCCCCATTCTCTCCCCTCTCCCTCCCCACTGGTAACCCTCCATGTGACCTTCATTTCTGTGATTCTGTTCCTGTTCTGGTTGTTTGCTTAGTTTGCTTTTGTTTTTGTTTTTATTTTTAGTTGTTGATAGTTGTGAATTTGTTGTCATTTTACTGTTCATAGTTTTGATCTTCTTCTTTTTCTTAGGTAAGTCCCTTTAAAATTTCATATAACAAGGGCTTGGTGATGATGAACTCCTTTAACTTCACCTTATCCGGGAAGCACTTAATCTGCCCTTCCATTCTAGATGATAGCTTTGCCGGATAGAGTAATCTTGGATGTAGGTCCTTGCCTTTCATGACTTGGAATAGTTCTTTTCAGCCCCTTCTTGCCTGAAAGGTTTCTTTTGAGAAATTAGCTGCTAGTTTTATGGGAACTCCTTTGTAAGTAACTGTCTCCTTTTCTCTTTCCACTTTTAAGATTCTCTCATCTTTAACCTTGGGTAATGTAATGATGATGTGCCTTGGTGTGTGCTTCCTTGAGTCCAACCCCCTTGGGACTCTCTGAGCTTCCTGGATTTCCTGGAAGTCTATTTCCTTTGGCAGATTGGCGAAGCTCACCTTCATTATTTTTTCAAATAAGTTTTCAATGTCTTGCTCTTCCTTTTCTCCTTCTGGCACCCCTATGATTCAGATGTTGGAACGTTTGAAGTTGTCCTGGAGGTTCCTCAGCCTCTTCTCATTTTTTGGAATTCTTGTTTCTTCATTCTGTTCTGGTCGAATGTTTATTTCTTCCTTCTGTTCCAAATTGTTGATTTGAGTCCTGGTTTCCTTCCCTTCACTGTTGTTTCCCTGTGTATTTTTATTTCACTTTGTATGTATAGTCTTCACTTTTCCTCTATTTTACAAACATCGTCAACCGTTTCTGTGAACATCCTGATCACCAGTGTTTTGAATCTGTATCTGATATGTTGGCTATCTCTTTGTTGCTTAGTTCTTTTTTTGGAGTTTTGATCTATTCTTTCAACTGGGCCACATTTCTTTGTCCCAGCGCACCTGCTATGTTGTAAGGGGTGGAGCCTTTGGTATTCCCTGGGTGGGGAAACTTGCATCTTTGCATCGTGGCACTATATGTTGGGGGCGGGGGGCCAGAGAGGGAACAATTCCAATTGCTTGGCTCTCAGCCGACTTTCAGTCACTTCCCCTGCTACCCACAAGCAAATTGGGCCCTTCTGGTGCTGATTCTCTGGTGGGTGGGTTTGTGTACATTCTAGGACCCTTTGGTTCTCTCCAGTGAGTGCTCCTGTGATGCTGGGAGTTTCTCTTGCTGCCGCAACCCCCTCAGATTTTTATAGCCAGAGGCTTTGGGATTTTCTTTTCCTGCACTGGAACCCTCAGTTGCATGGTCTTAATCCCCAGTTGTTCCTCCTGGTTTATCTGCACGCAAAGGTGGGACTGCCAGCTGCTGCCTTGCCACGTATTCTCTCCACCCCAGCTGCCTGTCTTTGTCCCTCCTACAGGTTCAGATGAATGTTTCTTCTTTTAACTCCTTGGTTGTCAGATTTTCAGACAGTTCAATTTTCTAGCAGTTCTGGTGGTTTTTGTTTTAAAATTTGTTGTTTTCCTTCTTTTGGTTGTGTGAGGAGGCCAAGTGTTATCTACCTATACCTCCATTTTGGCCAGAAGTCCCCAATTTGTAGTTTTTAATCCCAAAACCCCTTTCCCTCTTACAACCACTGGTCCACTCTCTAAGTTATGAGCGTTTCAATTTTGTTTATTTGGTCCACATATAAGTGAAATCATATGGTTTGTCATTCTCTGACTGGCTTATTTCACTGAGTATAATAACCTACAGATCCATCTATGCTCTCATAAATGGTAAGATTTGTTTTTTTTTTAATGGCCGAGTAGTAGTCTATCGTGTCTTTGTATTACCTTTTTTTAATCCTCTCCCAGTATGTTTATTGATTTTAGAGAGAGAGGAAGGGGAGGAGACAAACATTAATTGGTTGCCTCTTGTACATGCTCCCTACCAGGAATCGAACCCACAACCTAGATATGGTGTCCTGACCAGGGATTGAACTCACAGCCTCTTGGTGTAGGAGACAACGCTGCAACTGAACCACCTGGCCAGGCCCCACCTGTTCTTTATCCACTCATCAATACATGAATACTTGAGTTGTTTCCATATCTTGGCCATTCTAAGTAATGCTGCAATGAACATAGGGGTGCATAAATACTCACCTGAATTTGTTTTGGTTTTCTTCAGATATATTCCCAGAGGTAGAATTGCTGTGTCATATGGTAGTTCCATTTTTAATTCTTTGAGGACCCTCCACGCTGTTTTCCACAGTGGCTGCACCAATCTACATTCCCACCAGCAGGGTACGAGGGTTTTCTTTTCTCCACATCCTTGCTGACACTGTGGATTTATTAATGGTAGCCATTCTGACAGGTATGAGGTGGTACTTCAGTTTTTAATTTGATTAGTGATGCTGAAGGAATGTGAACTTTCGTCATATGGATGAGGATGTGGGTGATGCCATCAAGCACTACATAGTCCACCACTGGCTGCCAGAGCATTAACATTTCCCTCCAGCGTCCCCTGTTGCTTGCAGCCTATTCTTCAACCATATGCATTTCCACTCAACGACACTCTCCAACACACCCTATGATACCCAGCTGTAGAAGCCGATCCTCTCAGCTGAGCTGAAGCCAGCTCACCAAAAGAGGGAGCTGTCCCCCTTAAGCCCATCCCCAGACACAGGGCTGCTTCCCTCCAGAAGGACTCACCAGCACCCTAAGTCAAATGTCACCTCCAGTATAAGTCGCAGCAACAACCTGAAATGAACAGCCAGCAACCCCAAAGTGGAGAATGAGGATGGGCCTTTCAGACTGGCTCGATTGAGAATTCTCATTAAGTCCCTGCTGGTGATCAGCATGTGGTGAGCCACATTCCCCCACCAGGAGCAGGAAACACAGCAGCTGATCTCAGAGCTCTCTCTGCTCAATCATAAACTCCCTGCCTGAGTTTCTGGCTGCCCACTGCCAGCTTTGACCACCATGTGATTCACGTGCCCCACACCCAGGCTGTTGTCCTCAGGTTCAAGAACGAGGCTCCCGACCCGATCTACGTGGAAGTCCTTGAATGTGAAAATTTCACTACCACCGTCTCCACCCAGATCCCTGACAACTCAATCTGGAGCACACAGTCTGTAGAAAACCTGCCTGAATGCAGGATCACCCATGAACAAGGAGGCAGGCAGCTTCAACACTGTGCCCAGCTATGACAAGAATGATGAGGCCTGGTAAGTAGACAATATAGGTGAGCTGCAGGTGGAGCTCCCTGAAGTGCACACCAACAGCTGTGACACTTGTTTTCTGTGGACAGCATGACCATCTAGTAGGGCAAGGAGCCTGTGTCGATTGCAGTAGGGGACATCTGACAGCACCCTTCAGAGTGCTGGCTCACCCCCACAGCCTTCAAATGAGACCCAGACCTTTCTGCAGTTGCTCTCGAAGAGCTCTCGCAGGATTAAGTGAGGTGATCAGAGAGGGCTCCTCCTATTGACATCTCCTAAATTGGCAGCTCCTGTCATTTATTGCCAAGCATGGGGATGATCTGGCAGGCCACCCACCTGTTGAAGCAGCTGCAGTCCATTTGGGAACAGGAGCAAATGCCTATATGGATCAAGCCATAAAAGATTTTTCTGATTTTGGTGGACTGCGGCATGACTGTACCAGTAGTCAAGGCTGTGTCCATCCACCTGGAAGAAAGTCACAGCCCTCGATTACCTCCTGCAGGAGCATGATAGTTACACTGCTAAGGCATTCCTCATTTCCCAGAGCAATTTCGTGCAAAGCTGAGCTGGCTACGTGCTGCAGGTCAAGGAGACAAACTGGGAACATCTTTTTGGATGCTGAAGGCCACATGATTCACAGTGACTTTGGCTTCATCCTGTCCAGCTTGCCCTGAAACCTGGGATTTGTGATGCCAGACTTTAAGCTGACCAGTTTGGAGATGTCACAAGCAGCCTAACTGGTGATATACTAATTGCTGCTTGGAAACATGGACAAGCTGGTGCAGTTCATGGAGACCAAGCAGTGAGTTTTTAGATTTCTTGCTTCCATGGCTCTAGCTCCTCCATCCATAATCTCAAGGAGAGGTTTCACATGAGTATGACTAAGGAGCAGCTCCAGCTACTGAAGAGCAGCAAGTGGTCTGTCACCACCAAACTCCATGGCAGCTTCCAGGACCTCACCAATAGCATCAGTGGACCCTCCCTACCCACTCATCCACCCAAGCAAAATGGTAGGCAAGAAACACAAAGGATCATATGGTGACTGTAGACTTTGTCAGGGGGTGGGAAAGTCAGCTGTGGGATTCAGACTTGCTGGGGCTCTGTGCTCCCATTGGTGTCAGTATTACAACCGGACAGACTCCAGGACTTAGTGCCCCCCAGAGAACAGAGGATACTGGGCCTTCCTTCTCACCAAGGTCTGAAAGGATCTTTTCACAGGGCATGTTCTTAAGCTGTTCTGGGTCCCAGGAAGGAAAAAGAATGGGTTCCTGGCACTTAGGACTTGAACCTGCAGTTCTCCTTTTGCTATGCGGCTGCCTGACTGACCCCTCCCAGGGTGTAACTCCTGGCCTGGGTCCCCCTTGGGAGGTGAGCTCTGGAATAGGGGCCTGCATTTGCTGAGATTCCCCATCACAGGGGCCAGGAAGGGAGTTTCACAACCACTTCAGGCCTAGCCACGGGGAATTCCTTGCCCTAATCCCTTCCCAACACCCAGGGAAATAACTCTCAATTTTGTATTGATTTTTGTTTGAGGTAAAGTCCTTAGCATAAATAAATAAAATGCCTCCCACCAATCCTTTAGGCCTAAACATCATTCCCTCTCACGGTACCCGTATGTATGTTCACAGAACTTTAAAATCTGCCATGACATCTTTATATGTCTTTATTCTGTTTACTATCCCCCTGCCCCTGAGTCTCTAGGATTTACAAGGGCAGACTATTTTGACATTCATCACTGGGGGGGAAGCAACATCTGGAAGAAAAACAGAGCAGCAGACACTGGGACTTTATACTATAAGGAATGAGAGGGAAAGACCTGGCCCACAAAAGAATCAAACCTAAGGACTATGGCCTACAAACTGCACATTAAATAGATGTGGCCATTTCAGTTTATTTCAAATTTATACTTCTTAAAATGGGGAGAGGAGGCTTTTTGGTAGAGTCAGCATTTTATAAAGGTCACTTGTGTTAAAACCTTACCAAAACATTTACTAACATTTCCTTACATGGTTTTAGGAGAGAAGACATTGAAATTTGAAATGAACATTCAGATTCCCTAGATGCTGGAGTATGAACTGGCTATAGTAGCAGTCACTCGGGCAGAACCTCTCTTTTTCGATTTGAGAGAGGTTTGTTGTTCTCATTTGTGCATTCATTGGTTGATTCTTGTTATATGCTCTGATTAAAGGATCGGCTTAGCAGCAACCTTGGCATATCAGGACCACACCCTAACCGACTGAGCTGCCTGGCCAGGGCAGGCCTAGCGCCTCCTTATCCAGCAGCTGATGTCCAGTATTATGGGGCTTCTAAAGTAAGACAGATTTGTTTATTTTATTAATTCTCTCAAGACGTAAGCCCCACTTATTCAGTTCTTTAAGCAGAAAGCCTCCAAATGTACAACAGCAAATTCTTTGATGCCCAAGGCTAATACTGCAGTGCTAGGGAAGTACACGTAGGAAAGGAAAAGGGCACTAAAGAGAGGAGCTGGCTACCACAAAGCACGCCCTCGAGACTATCTCGAGGCCACTCAATGACCACTTTTAAACTTTATTTCAGTTGTTTTGGGAATGTAAACAATTTGATCTATCCCCAGACAACCAATCTCCTAAGCCATGTCAACAAGGAAATACTATATAAATGACTTTTAATTTTTAGCTAATTTACGAGCCAGTGCACCCCATGTATGTTTATATAGCTGACTTTCATGTCAGATGGTTCCCAGAAAATGGAAGTTCTCTCAGCACATAAAGTGACAACAAAACTATGAAACCAACAGACTTATAATATTTCATTTTCTGCTTTTCAGTGCAAACACATGGAACAATATCTAATTTCAGTTCAAGCTCATTTGCTTTTTATTAAAGTCCAAGTTACCATTACATGGTTTGGTATTCAATAAGGAAAACTTGTTCAAATAAAGTAATATGTTATCATCAGTATTTCCAGGTGATTGTTTATGATCAAGTAGCATTATCAGTAAATCCTTGGAAAGCCCATCTGTAAGAGAAAGCATGAAGAATTAGCCAGAAAATAAAGAAAAGGTAAAAATCTTAAAAATAACCTTCTTTAGAGCAACAGCCTGGGAAATCACTGCCTCTGTGTAGCCATTTTTGTGGCTTTTTTGTTTATATACCTGGTACTTACTGCATTAGTCTTTTTTAAAAAACTGATTTGAAGAGACAGAGAGGAAAGAGAGAGAAACATCAATCTGTTGTTCTTATTTATACATTCATTGGCTGCTAATTTATTTTTAATTTTTTTAAACACTGATTTTAGAGGTGGGGAGGGAGGGGGAAGGGGGAGCGAGACAGACAGACAGACACAGACATTAATTTGCTATTCCACTGATTAATGAATTCACTGGTTGATTCTTCTATGTGCCCCAACCAGGGATCAAACATGCAAGAACCTGCAACCTTGGCATACAGGGACAATGCTCTAACCAACGGGCTACACTGCCAGGGGTTGTGTTAGTTTTCTTTACCCACCAGAAAAGTTTTGGGGGGTTTGACCTTTAAAAATTATTTTTAGCCCTGGCCAGGTGGCTCAATTAGTTGGAGCATTGTCCCATCCACCAAAAAGTTGCAGGTTTAATTCCCAGTCAGGGCACATCCCTAGATTGCGGGTTGAATCCCCTGTTGTGATGTGTATGGGAGGCAACCAATTGATGTTTCTTTCTTTCTCTCTCTCTCTCTCTCTCTCTCTCTCGGCCTTCTTACCTCTCTAAAATCAGTACACATATTCTCACATGAGGATTAAAAAAAAAATTTTTTTTTAAAAGATTTTATTTATTTTAATTTTAATTAAAGAGAGGAAAGGAGGAAGGGAGAGAGAAAGAGAGAGAGAGAGAGAGAGAGAGAGAGAGAGAGAGAGAGAGAGAGAAACATCAATGTGTGGTTGCCTCTTGCATGCCCCCTACTAGGGATCTGGCCCACTACCCATGTATGTGCCCTGACTGGGGAATCGAACCTGCGACTGGTTTGCAGTTCACGGGCCGACACTCAATCCACTGAGCTACACCAGCCAGGGCAAAAAGAAAAAAAAATTTTTTTAAAGAAACATGTTACTGCAGCAAGAATATATTCTACATAACAAATATCTTCTGGACTCCCTGGAATAATGCTTGATAAAAAATTAAGTCCAAGTGTTTAGACAACCTCTTTTAGAGTTCATTATGAAATATGAACCACAGATAAAAGCTTCAAAACTAAAACTAGGAAATCTTCTATTTTATCTAGTTTTCTTCACATACTCACAGAAAATTTTAGTAATGCACAAAAACCTTTCCATATGTTACAAAAATAAGCTATCTGACTAAAGGGAGGTAGTGGTTGTGGACAAAGATAGAATTAAGACTTCTCTCCAAAAAACAAGCCCAAAAGTAGATTATAGAAAAACCTCGAGGCATTTTCTGCTTAGTCTGTCAGTGGGAAAACTGAATGTTCACTAATATCCTAACAGGTTTACTTGTTCTATATTTTGTGAAGGATCTGATATTGGTTCGTCAAATACTTTTGGGTCCACTTTTATTTAAGCCTCATTTTTTAGCTCTGAGAAATGAGTATGGTCTTTGTAAATGCCTATACAGGACATGTGGCACAGAAAGAGCAATGAACTGCCTGCCTGGGTTTAAATGTGGATTCTACTACCTGGATTTTGGACAACGTGCCTCAGTTTCATCATTAGTAAATAATAAAATGAGAATAATTATAATAATAGTAACCACCTCACAGGACTGTTTGTGAGGATTAAATGAGGTGATATTTATACAGCACTTAAAACTGTGCCTGACACATATCAAGACTTATATACACTATATGTGTTTGTTACATTTTTAAAAAGTGGGTTACTGCTTATATATTTTCAGTTTTACAAATAATTTCTGCACACTGTTCACTACCTAGACAATCTTATGGTTGGTTTTATTACCTCATCTGTCTTTCCATAGAGAACAATGCATCAAATAAGTTTTTATTATTGAAGAACATTAACTTGACTATTAAATTCTAACCTGGGCACACAAAAATGAAAGCATCAAATTAATAAACCCTGCTATTAAAAATAAACAGATGTATAAAAGCATGCATGATAAACATCTTGAATGCCGTGAATTACCTTTAGTTTTCAGGAGGTGGGGAGAAACTAAAGCAAATTTGGCAAAATAATAATATCTGAAAACCTGGGTGTGGTTAACATTTATTCTCTGTGCTATTCTTTATGCTTCAAATATTTTATATAAATTTTTTATTAAGGAGACCTTTATTTCTCTTTCCACCAGTAAGAGAACAATTATAACAACTAAAAATAACAATGTTAAAATAGAGACGAGTCATAGACAGACAGCAGGCTGGGGGTTGGTTTACGAGGTGGAGGGATTAAGCAAGAAGGAAAAAGGACTCATGCACACAGACATCAGTGTGGTGACTGCGACAGGGGGAAGGGGGTACAGGGGGGTTAAACAGTAATGGAAAAATACAATTAAAAATAAATTTAGCCCTGCCTGGTGTGGCTCAGTGGATTCAGTGCCGGCCTGTGAACAGAAGGGCTGCTGGTTCTATTCCCAGTCAGGGCACATGCCTGGGATGCAGGCAGGGTCCCTGGTTGGGGGCATGCAAGAGGCAACCAATTGAGGGTATCTCTCACACATCGATATTTCTCCCCTTCTCTTTCTCCCTCCCATCCTCTCTCTCTCTAAAAATAAATAAATAAAACCTTTAAATTAAAAAAAAAAAAGAAACAAATTATTGACTAATAACCCCAGCTCCTTAAAGTTATCATTATTGGTACTCTCTAAATCTCTATGCTCACAGCCTCTAATAAGCCCATTAAAAGGTCTTACTCTGAGAACACTGAAATTTCACTCACTCACTTTCTGGATTGTTTCCTGCTTTATTATTTAGTGGTATGTTGCTTACCCATATGGTTTATACTTTGTCAAGGCCCAGTTCCTCTGGCGTGGAGATTCCCAGTTCATTTAAAGTAGGTCTAAGTTCCTGAATGACATAAGGATAGATTTCCTTATGAGGTCCTGCTTTGTCCTGATGGCAAAGAAAATACTCAGATTTAGCACTCTGAAAAGCCATTTCTATTTACAAAATGAACTTGAAAATGCTTTTAATCACATACGCAGAGGCTGGAAGCACAGAATACAAGTCACCGACTTTTAAGTTAACATATTTGTTCAATAAAGAGAGGAACTTTGTGGGCATTATTCAAGGTAGATTTTTAAGACATTTTGAGAATAACTAAGACAGACAACATCCAGAAAAAAATGTTCAAAGCTTGAGTTACTAGAAAACAAGATGGTGTTGACAGAATTTTGTGAAGGTAATTAAACATATCCAGTAGGCAACAGGAATAATTAGGTTAACAGAGGGCGGTTTTAAAATTTGCCTCCAGTTCTGGCTGGTGTGGCTCAGTGGATTGAGGGCTGGCCTGCAAACCAAAGGGTCACCAGTTCGATTCCCACTCAGGGCACTTGCCTGGGTCGCAGGCCAGGTCTCCAGTAGGGGGCATGAGAGAGGCAACCACACACTGATGTTTCTCTCTCTCTCCTTCTCCCTCCCTTCCCCTCTATCTAAAAATAAATACATAAAATCTTTAAAAAATAAAATAAAATAAAATTTGCCTCCAATTTGAGACCCTAACTGAATTAACAACTGGTGCTGAATGAACTGAAAGCCTTCAGAACGTTTAATTGTCTTACCCACGGTAAATAAAGTAATGTCGCACCTTCTCTTTTACATATCTTGAATTTCCTTCTTATAGACCATGTCTTTTCATGGAGAACTACCCTTAAGAGAATGCTTAGTTCCAGGGCAAGAATCCACAAAAGCTGCTGTTCTTTCTGCCTTTAACAAATTCTAAGTCTCTTTAGATGTATTTTTAAAATTATAAAATTCTTGTTCAAAATACAATATATTTATTTGCTTATTACAGAAAAATCAGAAACTAAAACAAAAGGGAGAATATATCTGCCTACATTTTCATCTATCTATATTTAAATATATTTTAAAAAATAGGGTCATACCATAAAAACTGTTTCATAATTTTCTTCGGTTAATATGTTATAAATATGTTTAATGTTAAACATATTTTTAAAGATTAAGAAATGTGTAATAACTACTTCTGGGAAGTGTTAAGAAATCACTCACAACATTTAATTTCATATCACAAATACCACAAAGATAAATGATAGCTAAACCTTTGTATATCCTTAAAATAAATTCTCAAACGGAAGCGCTAAACTTTAAGAGTGCCAAGCACAAATTTTAAGGCTGGGGATAAAGTCAAACTATACTCCAGAAAAATTATTAATTGTAATGTACATTCCCTCTAGCTATAAAAGAACCAAGTTTAGGTATTTCAACAAATTAAAAAATACAGACTATGCTGATACCTAATCAACACACCACATTCTTTCAAAACAAGTTTAGCAATATTTCACTGACCTTAACAACCTCTAGGATGCGAACAGCACTAGCAAAGTCATTTAACCGTCTGCATGCCCGCAAAGCAGCATCAATGATTTTGGGTTCTGGAACCAGATCATAACCAACGAGCGTGTTCATTCCTGTCAAATTAAAAAGAGGGGCCATATCAACCTGAAATGTTCTCACTTAAACTATAATTCAGTTATCTATATTTTTACTGAAATACAGACATGTGATCTTGTCTGTTTTGGTCTAGATATTGTGATTTAAAATAAACCTGTATTTGGTCCTTGTCTCTGTGTCCAGCAGAGAATCCCCAACTCCTTTGGAATTTTCTAAGTAATGAGGGCACAATGGTGCCTGTTATTAAGGAGGTAGCCTTTGGACCCCTACCCAAGAGTGGGGGTTGATTGCTAGTAGAGGCCAACACTGTGGTTAGAAGATTGGAATTTTCCTGACTTCCTGTCAAGATGCTGATGTAGGTTACATAGCTCACCTCCTCACACAACCATATCAAAATTACAACTAAACTATAGAACAACTATCATTCAGAACCATCAGAAATTGAGCTGAATGTAAGTCCTACAACTACGGAATTAAAGAATACACTACATTGTGCCTTGGCTGGTGTGGCTCTGTGGACTGAGTGCTGGCCAGAAAACCAAAGGGTCGTTGGTTCAATTCCCAGTCTCAGGCACATGCCTGGGTTGCAGGCCAGGTCTCAAGTTGGGGGCGCACAAGAGGCAACCACACATTGATGTTTCTCTCCCTCTCTTTCTCCCTCCCTTCCTCTCTCTCGAAAAATAAATAAATAAATAAACCTAAAGAACTAACTACACCGTAACTGGTAGGAGAGGCAGAGACATACAATGGGCTGATCCCACATCCATGTGTGGCAGATAAAAATCCGCAGGGATATCTGAAGAGCAAAGGGTCTCAGCTGCACTACAGGTCCCCCAACCCAGGTTTCAAGTGCCAGAAAGAGGAGACGCCCTATCTTCCAGCTGTAAAAACCAGTGGGGATTGAGGCTTTCAAAGACAGAAACTTCTGGAATCACTGGAAGTTCCTCTTAAAGGGCCTATACACAGACTTATAAAGACCCACTCAATCTGAGCTCCAGCATGAGGGCAGCAGATTGAAAAGTATCGTAGACATATGGGGAGGAACTGAACTGTCTTGCACCAGGGCTGGCAAAAAGCTACTGCTCCTTTTCCAAGCCCTCCCCCAACAGCGCTAAAGAGTCAGCAGGCAGGCTCCATATCCAAAGATTCTGCCAACCTGGCTAACACTGTTTGCCCTGCCCTGGTGATTCCCTGAGGCCCTGCCCCACCCAACTTGTGGGTCAACCCAAGCTGTTACCTGTGGTCTTTCTATATAAGTGGCTTGCCTTGGCCCAGGCTTCAAATTTTCCTAAATTCTCTCAAATAATTAATCTCTCAAATTTGGCCTTGTGTGTACAAGGGCAAAAGGGGAAAACTGGGACAACTGTAATAGCAAAATCAATAAAATACAATTAAAAAAATTTTTTTTTTCAATCCCACCCTGATTTCCAGGTTGGGGAGAGGGGCTTGAGATTGAATTAATCACCAATGGCCAAAGACTTAAGTCAACTCTGACTAGGTAATGACACCTCCACAGGTTAGCCCCTTGGTCCTTTCATGGAGAGCTTCCACAAGCCACTGTACCAGGTCCCAAGCTCCATGAGGACAGAAGCTCCTTCATCTGGGACCCTGTCTTATGTATCTCTCCATCAGGCTATTGATTTGTATCCTTTAATAACCTTTGTGACAAATTGGTAGTGTAGTGAGTAAACTGATTTTCTTGAGTTCTGTGAACCATTCGAACCCAAGGAGGGGGCTGTGGGAACTTCTGATTTGTAGCCAGTAGGTCAGAAGCACAGATTAACAACCTGGGCTTACAATCATCCTCTAAAATGGAGGGTAGTCTTGTGAGACTGAGCCCTTTTCCTGAGGAATCTGATTCTTCTTCCAGGTGGGGTACATAAGGCCACAGAGCTGAATTTTTGGATACCCTGTTGGCATCCAGATTTATTTGTTATGTGGGGAAGCCTCCACACACACAATGAAATTGGGTCCTGGAACCCTACCAGGCCTCTATGCTCTTGTTTATTAAATGAGAGAATCTACTTTTAATAAATTCTAGATGATAAAATTATGGTTATAATTTTGCCCAGCAAAGCTATCATCTAATTGTGAAATTATAATTTCACAATGAATTAACAGAAAGAACTATGCAACAGCCCATGGACTGAAGAAAAAAACAACAACAATTATCTTAGGTGAAATCACTATTTTCATAATAATTTGCTGGTTTCTTTTCAAATAAGAAGGTCATTTTCAACTCACATCTTTAACTCTTAGTACAATATATGCACTTTGGTTGCTTTAAGATGGATTTAATTGGAAAATAATCTAAAAACAACCAAAGAAATGCTAAATGAGAGTTAATGAAGCCCAAATGAAGACATTAAAGAGATGCAGAAAAACATTAGTGCACAGACTCCAACATTCAAACAGAAAATGATTGGGCTAGATTACTTCCAGCTTTGAATAAAATGACACATCAAAAATTTAAGATTTTCTTACCAAAAGGGTGGAATTTCTGCTCTTTTCATTACTTCTCAAAATTATTCAATAATAATTTCCCTGGTTGCCCTGGCTGGTGTGGCTCAGTAGTAAACTGAGGGCTGGCCTGTGAATTGAAAGGTCGCTGGTTTGATCCCGTCAGGGCACATGCCTGGGGTGCAGGCCAGGTCCCTAACTGGGGCCGTGCATGAGGCAACCAACTGATGTTTCTCTCGCACTTTGCTGTTTCTCATCCCCTCTTTCTCCCTCCCTTCCCTTCTCTCTAAAAATAAATAAAATCTTAAAAAAAAAAAGAATAAAAAAGAAAAAAAAGAATTTTCCTGGTTGCAGCAAAATGAAGCCATTACATTTCTGCAGAGGAGTTCGAAGCACTTAGGTTTCTTGCTTTTATTTTAAAATATTTAAACAAAGGACACCAGTGACTATAATGCTAAAATAAAGCTACAGACTGAACTCTTGGTCTGAGATAAATTGCCTACAATATAATAAGTTATCTACTATTTCATTAATGTTATTTACTCATGTTAAATGCATATCTGTACATTTAGGAAAAATAAGTTCTAGTTTACTTAGACTGGGCACTTCTACAGGGCAAGACAAATCATAACAAAGAATAAAAATTATTAAAAACCCAAACTATGACCAAGAGAGGAGAGTACACAAATGACTGCTTGCATAAATTATTTAAAAGATAAAAAATTTAACTCTTGTTCACCTTGACCTATCATAATAGCGGTGTTTTCAATTGGAGGTGATTCCGTCCCCCAGGAGACATTTTTGGTTGTCACAGCTGGGGGTTGGGGGGAGTAGTGGTGGCACCTAGTCTGTAGAAGCCATGGATGCTGCTAAACATGCTACAATGCAAAGGACAGCCCTTGTAACAAAGAATTACCTGGCCCAAAATGTCAACTGTGCCTGCTTTAAAACCCTGCTTTACAGGAAACACTCACTATGGAAGCTATATTTTCTAACTGCAAGTTGCATGAGAGTATTCAGCTTACATAATGCATGTTTTCAAAATAGCTGCTTTTAACAAAGTAGTGGAAGACTACAAAGCAGTTCATAATTCTATACCAAAACAGACTGTTTAGCAGTTTATATTCCTGTTACCTTTACGTAATTCCCAGGCATCAATATCTGGTTTGTTGAAGTATGTCACCCAGCGAGCATCGAATTCCTCATCTGTCTCATGTGACCCATGGGAGTAGCAGCGAACTGACTGAATAGCTACAATGAAGCAAGAATAACATCAAGGCACAGAAGTAGTACTTGATATAGCCTATCAATATGTTAAGGCATTTTTGTTTGTTTTCTTATTGTGTTAGAATACACATAATATAAAATTCACCATCTTAACCATTTTTAAATGTACAGTTCAGTGGCATTAAATACATTTGGTGCATTGTTTTGAATCAACTGTACCGCACAACAGGAAAATTATTAAGTAGGTCAAATGAAATAAACATTATGTATTGGTATGAAAAAAACATCTTAGATGCATGTTTATGGTTTTTTCTCCTAATGTGTAATGCTAGCTTGGAATTGTTAACATTGGTTATCTTTATAAGGGAAAACTTTATTTCTTTATACACTTTCAAAATGTCTGAATTTTTGCAATAAGTAGAATACTAATTCCTAATATAAAATAATGTTCATTCTATGCCCTGGCTGGTGTGGTTCAGTGGACTGAGCGTTGGTCTGAGAACCAAAAGGTCACTGGTCTGATTCCTGGTCAGGGCATATGCCAGGGCTGTGGGCTAGGTCCCCAGCTGGGGGAATGCGAGAAGCAACCAAGTGATGTTTCTCTCACTGGTCAATGTTTCTTATCCCCTCTCTCTCCCTTCCTCTCTCCCTCCATTCCCCTCTCTCTAAAAATAAATTTAAAAAAATTTTTTTTTAATTTAAAAAATATTATATTCTAAAATAAATTACCCAACCCGACAAAGTAATGATAACTTAAAAATTGTTTTATCAAACTACACCCCCTCCCCACAATTTTTTTTTTTAATTTTAGGATTTTATTTATTTTATTTTTAGACAGAGAAGGGAGGGAGAGAGGGAAACATCAATGTGTGGTTGCCTCTCACGCGCCCCCTACTGGAGACCTGACCCGCAACCCAGGCATGTGCCCTGCTAGGAATAGAACCAGCAATCCTTTGGTTTGTAGGCCGGCGCTCAATCCACTGAGCCACACCAGCCAGGGCACAAATTCTGATAAATTCCCTAAGCCGAACGTGTTCTCCTTCTTACACCCAATGAAAAAAAAAAACTACATCATCAGATTTTTAAAAATATAGCACAGCCTTTCCATTTTAGTTGCTGTCTGTCAAATAGACACTGAATTAGGACTTAGGAAATCTGGATTCTTTCTAAACAGCCTTTGTATGGTAGGGGAGGTGGAAAAGGACATTTTACCTTTTGAGTTTTAGGAAGCAGCAGAGTCTAGAAGTATCCGACCACTAGTTAACTCGTTTTATTTTCCTTACCTGTAACATGGGGATACCACTTCCTGAGCAGGTTATGACAGTTAAAAATGAAGGCCAGGTAACACTGCCTAGGACTTAGTGCTTTGTCGGTAGGTACTCAATAAATGGTAGCTATAAATTAATCCTTATCTAAAAATGTCTTAACACATCTTCTATTTATGGAAATCATAATTTATAGGAATAAAACATTCTTCAAAATAGCTTTTCCTGTTATGAATTAGACAAGCCTGGTATAGTTTCTTTATTTTTTCCCGTTTCTTTATTTTTATTTTTTTCCATTACCATTTATCCCCTCTATACCCTCTTCCACCTCTACCCGCCCCGGTATAATTTTTCATTATTTTTAAAGGCTTATCCAAAAATAAACTCCCCCCCCCCCAAAAAGAAAAAAGAAACAAACAAACAAGAAACTACCCATAAACCTCTGGACTCTAAGTGTACTCTGAAATTTAAATGTTAGGAGTATCCTATACATCTTCAATGCCATAAATGGAAAGAGAAAGTGGAGGGAAAAGAAAGGAAGGAAGGAAGGCAGGCAGCAAGGAAGGCAGGCCGAAAAGGATGAAAAGATGGAATATTAGCCAGCTCTGGAGACTGACTGTCACTGCTAGATTAAGCAAAAGGATTCTTACTTAAATTACCACCTGACCTATAGCAAATCATCCGTCATTTGTCACAGAGGACCACAACACAAGTTCCAATCTTAACCAGAGATCTAAATTACCTCCACAATACAAGCCCAAAGTGGGACATATGTATAAATGGGCTGGAATTAGACACACTTTAATTTCTATGACAAGAAAAAAGAATGGATCTCTCGACCTAAAAGTATTTGTTAAGTGCAAACATTTAATCAAAACTATGTAGATATTTAATAATATTCACATTTAGCCCTGGTTGGTGTGGCTCAGTGGATTGAACACCCGCCTGCGAACCAAAGGGTCACAGGTTAGATTCCCAGTCAGGGCACGGGTCTGGGTTGCAGGCCAGGTCCCCAGCTAGGGGCATGCAAGAGGCAACCACACACTGATGTTTCTCTCCCTCTTTCTCTCTCCCTTCTCCTCTCTCTAAAAATAAATAAATAAAATCTTTTTAAAAAGTAAAAGAAAATAAAAAACTACAGACTGAGATAAAATATTTTTTAAAAAGCTAATATGCACATTTACTATATCAGAAAGTATAGATCACAATAACGCTCCTACCCACTGTTACCAAAAATTTATAAGCTATCTTTTTAAAAAATTAAAGTTATATACTTAGCTACATACTTAAAGTGTATGTGTAAAATGGTTCGATTACTTTGGGAGACTGTTTAGCAGTTTCTTATCAAATTAAACACACACCTACCATACTACCCAGTAATTCCAATTCAAAGTACTTACCCAAGAAAAATGAAATGTATGTATTCCCTCCCCAGAGGTAATTATTAAGTGTATTTTTCTTACCACCTAGAGAAGTGTTTCATAATAACCAATTATTTTGCTCACTGTTGGGCATGGGTTGATTCATCAGATGACTGCTGGCTTTGTACTGTTTTCTAACTGTAAAGAAGATGACCAGCAACTGCAAATCCTAGTCAAGGAGATCAATGGACCACCTTCAATAATTTGTTTACCTTCCAAGGAGTCCCAAATTACAAACTTGTATTTAAAAACAAACAAACAAAAACCTTATATGAAATAAGTATTTAGAATACCAAGCAAGCAAGGTATATGTATGTTCTATATATGCCTTCCAGGAGGGCAAAAAGACTTTCCCACATGGTTTAAATTATATTCCTAATTCTAGTAATGGGTAGAGTAACATCTATTCTCACAGTTATGAACATGTCCTCCATATGCTTAACATTTTGATTTTTAAACTGTATATGCAGTCTCTCCCTTTCCACCTAGTTGAGACTTGTGAGGCTTATTTCAGAAAACAATTGCTCTGTGGTTTCACACAACCTGAAGGTTCCAGAGTAAAAAAAAAAAAAAGGGGGGGAAGCAGCTGTAAAAAAAAGCTGGGCCAGCCTTGGTCGGGTAGCTTGGTTGGTTGGAACATCATCCATACACCAAAGGGTTGTGAATATGATCACCAGTCAGGGCACATACCTAGGTTGCAGGTTCAATGCCCTATTAGGGTGGGTACGGGAGGCAACCAATCAATGTTTCTCTCTCTTCTCTGTCTAAAATCAACAAACACATCCTCAAGACATTTTTATGGCCTCAGTCTCAAAAAGCTATTTCTTATACTGCTTTTCGGCTTTCCGTTAAGCACTCTATTGAAAAAAAAAAAAAAAGAGCTAACATATTCAGGAAAATTAAGGGGCTCATTAATCCCTGTGGTTTAAACAGACAGGCTTCCATTTACTAATCAATCAGCTGGAACAAGGTCCAAAGAATGAACATTGTTGGAGGAGATTCTAGGAGCAAGGGAAAGCAGCAACTAATGGAGAGGATACATGAACAAACTCAAAGGCAGGGTTACTGAGGTGCAAGGCTTAAAAGCAGGCATGGACTTTGGGGCTCAAATGCTGGAAATCTAGAAATGTGGGCGTAGTGCAGAAAGAAAGGTTGGAAGGTAGTAAAAAGTGCCACAAATTCAGCTCTGCACCAAGAAAGGCAAAGAGAAAACTCCCACCCTTCCCAGATTTTCAGGGTAGGGATGTAGGGGCAAGGACTGTATAGGTTTTAAGGGTTGACTAGAGAATCTAGCTGTTGCTTAAAACATTTTAATTATCCAATTCAGCAGTTATTGGAAAACTACTGTGTCAAGCTGGAGGCTTCTTCATGGACCAAATATGGAATTTGGGTTGCTACTTAACTACAGCAAACTTGAGGCACCTCTTGGGTTAACCTCTCCAGAGCTCTTTCAAGTGTACTATCATTTGACCTTGGACCACCTCATCAAAGAACCTTAATTCTTTCTGGCTTTAAATTGCATAATACCGCTTTAGTCTCATACTAATAATAAGCCCTAACCTATAATATGTTAAAATGAAATGACTATAACAAAACAAATATGTATTAAGCATTATTGCCAGACAAAGTGCTAAGAGTTACTTTATCTCACTTAAATCTCACAACTACCAAGTATTATCCTGATTCTAGAGATGAGGCGACTGAGTCAAGGTTAACTAACGCGTCCAAGGTCACACAGCTAGAAAGTCACTGACACAACTGTAAGCAATACTGACTCCCTGTGGCAAATATTTAGGTCTACACAGGACCAACACCTAAAATACAACTTTTTGTTTGTGAATTATACTTGAGTGGAACACTCATACTCAAGTGTGGAATAGAACACTTAGGAGATAAACTACTGTGTCCAAACTTACTAAGAAGAAAAGAATCTCCTTAATTTACAGTTTGCCAAAAACCTGTGCCTTTTCCTCAACCTGTCAAAAAATGTCAGCTTTCGAAGGTGATAAAAAGTCCCCAAAATGTGTCTATACGAAAAATTAAAGTAGAATTTGCTACTTTCACATTTCAATAAGGAAGAATAAAAAAACATAAAGCCTGACAAACATAAGAATGGGTCAAAAATAACTATGGCTGAGAAACAGAAAGTGGTTCTGCCACAAATTAAGGAGTCAGTTCCCCAAGATGGTCTTAGGTTTTCTCTTCTATAAAATAAGACGGTCTCCATGGTCTGGGAAGTGTATGCCAGCTTTACCATTCTACGATAAATTATAGAAGATAAAGTCTAAATTGAATGAAGTGAAACATAGCTCCTTAGTTGCTGAAGTGTCTACCTAAAACACTCAAATTAGCCAAGAAAACCTTATCAGTTTTGAGTTTGTGAGTTCATATGTTAAAACATCCATGCTTACGGGCTAAATGATGTAGCATATATAACCACCATACCACGGTCCAAGATCAAAGTGCGGTTACAATAATTAAAAGCACAGAACTGAAGAGTCACCCGGAACATATATATAAGGGAGAGAAAAATAAGAGACCTAAGAAACCGGAATCAGCAGCACATCTCACACTGCAATAATGAGACTTCAAACCCAAAGCAAACAATAAAGCCTCCCCAAGTCTGTAGAATGTAGTATTCCTGGTCTGTGGTACCCCATTTCCGAAACAATAACATTCTTTTCATGACCTATTCTGGTTCTTTTTCAGAGCTCAGGAAACAAACACAGACATCCATCTATCGTAAACTTGGAATTAGAACATGGCATAGCAGGCTCTAAAAGTCAACAGAAAAGTCTGTGAAGGTGACCCAGAAAATATCAACCGATAAACGCCTGATAAAAAAAGTATACTCTATCCCACAAGGTGGGATACTGTGTTCTTGAAAGACGCTCGGGGCGGCGGAGCCGGGGTCCACCGAGGGGCCTCTCCCGCCCCTACACTGAGCGGGGTGCAGGGCACCTCAATGTCACCTTCGCCAAAGCGCTTACGGCGGCAGACACTCTCAGTCAGGTGGCTGCAGGGGTCAGCGACGGGGCATGGTCACGGTCCGGGAACCGAAAGGGTCGCGCGGACGCTGGAGGTGCGCTGGGCCCCCTCCTTGGCGCCCACAGTCGCTCCACACTTGACCCGTCCGCGGTGCCCGCATCAGAAGTCGTCCTGATGTAGGCCCCGCAGGCGCGCCCTCGAGTCCTCCACACCTGGAGACGGCGGGAAGGACGGCCAGCGGCCACTAGGTTCGGACGCCCGCCGGCAGGGCAGTCTAGGCCGCGTGGCGAGCCTGCCCTCGAGTGGCAGCGGGGGCCCAGGTCACCGCAAGGACACGGGGGCACGGGCGGGGACGCTGGCGGTGATGGGGTGGTCCTTACCGGCGGCGGGACCTGGGGCCCGGACGGGGTGCAGAAGGCCTCGAGGGCTGGCCCGGGCGGCTGCAGCTGCTGCTACGGAGCAGCGGCGGAGAGCGGCGCCCAGCATGACGGCGATGGCGGCTCGCAGGCTGAAGCTGAAGAGACGCGGGTGGCTAGCTCACCGGCCGATACGGAGCTCGCGGGGGCTGGGCACACGTACTGACGCACGGTGGGCGGAGGCTCCGCCCACTGCCGCGTTCGCGCCTCGACGGGACGCGGCTCAGAATGACTGAGGCCGGGCTACGGTGGCGCAGTAAGGACAAACCGTTTCGGGGCCGCGTTTCGCTGGGGATCTTGTTCAGTGGATGGTGTCCGCCTTCGCGAAGTTAGAATGGAGGGAAGGGGCGGAATGAGCAGTGGACGGTGTCGTTGTTCAAGTTGGCTGTTGAGGCGACACCATCACCTCAAAAGGGGAATAGTAATGACAAGTTATAGTAAAAATACCTGTGCTTCTTCTACCCCCTGTTTGAGCCTAAAATAAAAGAACTCAGGGGAAAAAAAGCAACTGCTTACATACAAGGGACCTTATTAATAACAATTCTTATGTCACAAATCCACAAGCATTAAAAAGTGAGTCCAGCTGAAAGGACAACTCAAGAATTAAACATTTTTAGCTTTAAGTTATAGTTAATAGGCTTAGCAATTAATTCATGTAGAAAGCAATTGTTCCAGGAACTGGAATGTATGACAGGACCTACCCTGACTCCAGGAGACCCAAAAGCAACTCGACCTTTGTGCTACAGGAGGACTGCAAGCAATCAAGACTGTGTCTGAGCCATTAGTGCTCCAGGGAGAGAACATCCTGCTACCCAGGACGCAGATAAATAATCACCCTTCAGCTAGGAAAATTGTTGGACTGCAGCTTTTAACTGACTAACCTTTTCCCTGAATTCCAAACCACTTACCTACACTTTTCTTCTTCCTGTAAACAACATGGCTTGAGATGAAATGTAAGTGGTC
The DNA here is from genome assembly GCA_004026545.1 of Mormoops blainvillei. NCBI lineage: Eukaryota > Metazoa > Chordata > Mammalia > Chiroptera > Mormoopidae > Mormoops > Mormoops blainvillei. The sequence continues at coordinate 215,890 of PVJD01002060.1, forward strand.
TTTAGGGTACATAACCAGCTGTCTTCTCGCATTGCTGGTCATCCAAATAAAGCACCCATAAAGTTTCACACCTAGCCTCTACTTATTGGTTCTGGTAGTGACAGGCAGCAAGAACCCCGACTTCTCTGGTTTCACAAGCGCTTCACTTTACAGATAAGGAAATAGACTCAGAATTTAGGTTGTTTACCAGCAATCAAGGCTCTGTTCACCAAATCTCCAATCCCGAGGACTCAACTGGATATCTCTGGCCAAGCTCCTGCATCCAGTGTTAAGTTTCAAGGCTTTTAACATCTAATCTGGCCTTACTAACTACACCTTGACTTTGAGCTCCTGGGCACTTTCCCCAGGCCTGAATTATCTCACTGCCACACAGCGGTAATGAGACAGTTTCTCTTGTCTTGGTATTTCTCATTCTCTGTCCCTGGACTCACTGAGAAAAGGAAAAAATGGATAGTCAATCTCCTCTTCCTTAGTCCAGGCCCTCTCTCCTGGGTATCAGCATATGTTTTTCTTTTCTCCTCCCTGTTAGTGTGGCTTTGTGGGGTACAAACCTGGCTGCCAGAAGGATAAAATAGCTTTTTTATCCCCTCACCTTCGCCCCCCAACCTAACCAAAGGACACCTGGGAAAGCTTTGACCTCTTTGCATTTCAATGAATATTCTTCAAATGTCCAAGAGCCAGAAGCTCTAGATGAGAAAGTACTGGAGTACACTGCAATTGAATCCCAACTGGTCAATCTGCTGCTGTCTTTAGATTGGTTACTAGAGTGTTGTCGTTTAATGCAGTTATGACTATAATTTATTATGTGTCACTGAATACTCAAAATATTTATTATCCCATCTAAACCTCATAACAACTTTATTAGATCAGTATTTAACCCTATTTTATGGATGACAGAATAGACTGAAGGCACACTTGCTCAAGAATCACACAGCTAATAAGCATTAGTGCTTAGATATGAACCCAGGGTCATCTGGTTCCAGAAATTGTTTTCTTTCCCCACCATCCCTGAAGGTAGGCTTTGCTGACCTTTCAATGAATTCTGAATCCCCTGCTACCTTGAGGGCAATTCTCAGCCCATATCACCTGCTTTAATTTCCTGTTGCTGCATAACAATTTACCACAAACTATGCAGCATAAAACAATACTGTAGGGACAGTGGAGTCAGTCAGGCTCCCTCACCCAGATATCCAGTTGACTGTGAGTCGGCAGCGTTCATACAACCATGATTAAGGGCCTGCACGCACAGAATCAAGCTCTGTTATATAACCAGAACTATCATATATTGGCACCCCGCTGGCTTTGTGTTCACTTAGTATATAAGGGAGTAGGGACTTTCCGCCTGTGCGTGCAGATCACCCCACCCTGGGATAAACGCATGTCAGATATCCTGACAGCTCCACATATTTTCTTCCGCCTGCCAAAATCCCATATTAACCTACCTGATGTAGAACACTAGCAGGACACTTGGCATAGTCGTCAGGATTCATCACAGTATGGTATGGAACCACTGGCACCCCTGGAGGGGGATTTAGAGAGGTAGCCTGCCACCAGCATGTGGTATTTGGTGGCAAGTCTTCTTGCAGCTTGGGCTCCCCCACAGAGCTGGCCCAATAGGGTGCTCCAGACATGGTAGAGAGGGCTCTGCGGGTAGTAGGGGAGACTCTGAAAAAGCCAAGCACCTGGACGGCCACACAGGCTGTAGGCTGGGTGTTTCTTACAGTCTTGTGAGCTGAGATGGAGACTGTACTTCATGATGTGGCAAAGTTATGAGAACTTTGAGAGAGAGAAAGAGAGAGAGAGAGAGAGAGGGAGAGAGAAAGCCTTGGAGGCTAGGATCTGTGCCCTGGAGGAGGACCGCTGGACAGTGGAGTTGCGGCAGTCCCTCTTCTCAGTTTGGGGGATGGAGAAGAGGAACCAAGTCCCCTGTGGGCCTGCCCAGTGGTGATACAAAAGATGAAATCACAGCAGCCTATAGTGCCTGGAGGGAATCTGGCTGGCCCCACCCAGAAGGTTGTGCACACAGTGTATCACCCCTATCCATAGGCTGAGCTAGTAGATCTGGGGAAACAGTCCTGGCAGTGGTCTGGGGAGCCCTTGGCAGCATGGCCCCTCTGCCTTTGGGATTTAGGGGTGGATAGTATTATGTGCACTGATAATGAGATGGAAAAGGTAGCTTCCATTATGATTCACCCCTCCCTGCACCAGCAGCTGCAAAATAGCCGGCAAAACAGAAAGGGACAGAGATCTCATTCTCTGTTAGAATGGGTCACGGCTGCTATCCATGCAGTCTAGGTGGTTGCAGGAGATGTGCCAGACACTGTGAGTAAATGGCAGTCCTATGCGGACTTAGGGCAGATCTTACGGGAGTTGGGCATGCGCCAGGCCATGTTTAATCTCAATACTCATGGTCCCAATGATGAGTGTTTTATGGCAGGGATGATGGATCTATTACTGCATCATGCCCCCTCTGCTTCTTTTGGATCCCTCATGGTTATTTTGGCCCCATATGTCGGGTGCCGTATTAAGGAGATCACCACGATGGTGGCAAGTCTGGGAGAGGCAGAGAGTCAGTGGCAACAGAAAGGAGTTTGGACAGTGTCTCAGGCCCACCAGACAAAAAGCGAACCTGTACAGATGACTAGGACCCAGATGCAGTCAGATCTTTCAGGAGCTGTAGTAAATTGAAATAAGATTGACAGAAAACCAAATGACTACTTATTGCAACCAATGTTCCCTGCGGCCCCAGAAGAAGAAGTAGGCAATGGGGAAACCCAGGGACGTGACCAGAGAGGCCCGTCCTGACTGGCTGGAAGACCATATGGCTGTGCCAACTTCCCAAGAAGAAGGAGGAGCTATCCTTTGGAAATTTGAATAGGGGGAGGGCCAGAGGCGGATTTAACAGCGGGCGCACCTAACGCATGCCCTGGGCCCTGACTCCTGAAGGGCCCCACAAAACCCCAACTTTACACTTTTTTCTAATGATATCGAGTTTGGTTTCATATGTGCAATACATATATTATATTCAAATTTTATTGGAAGTAAAACATTAATAGTACATAATATGTTTTATTTATTTAAAAATATGGTTGACATATATTTTTATTTTCCCTGTCTCTCTCTTTTTTTTAAGGGGCCCAATATTTTCTTCTGTGTCCGGGGCCTCAACTGACCTTAATTCGCCTCTAGGGAGGGCCGAGGAATCCATCTACAGGGGACAGGCAGGGACTGGAGTGCGTATGTGGAATTGGCTATCCACTGGTCCCTTACAAACGTCCAGTGGGTCCTGGCTGTAGTAGATACAGGGGCAGAATGTATGCTCCTGTATGGAAACCCTGACAAGTTTCCGGGACCTGTGGCCTCTATTGATGGTTATGGGGGGTACAGTTGTGAAGGTGAAAGCCATGCAGCTCTCCCTGAGTATTGGGTGATTGCAGCAAACCCCCGCCCACCAATATACTGTTTGTGTGTCCCTCATTCCTGAGTATATCGTGGGCATTAATATGCTCCAAGCATTGTGGCTGCAAACCACTGTAGGGGAATGCTGCTTGAGAGTGCAAGTGGTAAAAACCATTCTGCAGGGGCATACTAAACCTCCCCTTGTTCAGTTGCTGTCCCCGCAAAGGGTGGTTAAGCAGTACCAGCTGCCCAGGGGACATGAGATTATGGCAACTATAGGAGAGTTGGAAAAGGTAGGGATAATTAGGGCTCCCTTACAGTCCTTTCAAACCCCCCATGTGGCCAATGCAGATGCTGGATGGCACATTGAGAATGATGGTAGATTTTCAGGAACCGAATAAGGTCATTCCCCCAATTTATGCAGCGGTCTCCTCTGTGGTGGACTTGATGGACTAGTTAACCAATGAGCTGGGAACCAACCATTTTGTAGCCGATCTAGCAAATGCCTTTTTCTCCATTGATATTGCTCCGAGGAGTTAAGATCAATTTGCTTTTACCTGGGACAGCCAGCAGTGGGCCTTTGCAGTGCTCCCTCAAGGGTATTTGCACAGCCCAACCATTTGTCATGGGCTTGTAGCGGAAGACCTAGCTCAGTGGCCATGGCCCACAGCGGTGCACCTTTTTCATTACATTGATGATGTTTTGCTAACTAGTGGTTCTCTTACAGAATTAGAAAAGATGTACCACAAGTATTGTCACACCTGAAGTCATGTGGTTGGGCAGTCAACAAAGCCAAGTTGCAAGGGCCTGGATTATCTGTCAAATTCTTGGGGGTTGTCTGGTTGGGTAAAACAAAAGTAATCCCTGATGTAGTAATAGATAAGATCCAAGTGTATCCTACCCCTAACACTGTGAAGCAGCTCCAAACATTTTTAGGCCTGCTTGGGTACTGGAGAATGTTCGTGCCCCACCTTGCTCAGCTTATTCATACCTTATACACTTTGGTAAAAAAAGAAGCAAGATTGGACCAGATTCCGACCTTGGAACAAGCGTTCGAAGGAGTGAAGAACATCATTAAACGTGCTCAGGCCTTGCATGCTCTGGATCCTGCTAGACCGTGTGAGATGGATGTGCACATGACTCTAGAAGGCTTTGGGTGGGGTCTTTGGTAGTGATAGGAACAGCTACGACAACCCCTAGGGTTCTGGTCCCAGCTATGGGAAAGAGCAGCAGTACGGTACTGCCTAATTGAAAAGCAACTGGTGGTGGTGTATGCTGCCCTGTTGGCTATGGAGGCTATAACAGAAACTGCCCCCATGACAATAAGGACCACTTACCCCACTGCAGGATAAGTCCGAGACTGGATGGCCAAGCCTCACAGTGGGATGGCCCAGATGTCCACATTGGTTCAGTGGAGGGCTTATCTGCAACAAAGAAGTACTCTTTCGACTAGGCCCCTATGGGCCAAGTTGCAGGAAGTCTTGGGCCCTGTTATCTATGGAGATGAAAAACCTATTGCCTCTGCCACCACAGAAGAAATGGAAGCTAGACCCTTCCAGGAAGGACAGGCCCTTATTCCCCCAGTGCATGGCATATCGATGGGTCCAGCAGGAGCCAGCCCGCTGTGTGGACTGCTGTAGCAATTCAACTAGAAACAGACATGATCTGGTTTGACACTGGAGAATGACAGAGTAGCCAGTGGGCAGAACTGCAAGCTGTGTGGCTCGTAGTTGCAAATGAAGCACCGCCCGTGACTCTTGAATGGATGGTTGGGCGGTGTACCCGGGGCTAACATTATGGATCTTTACCTGGCATGGAAATAACTGGATAGTTAAGCATAGGCCATTATGGGGGCAGGCCTTGTGGCAAGACCTATGGGAATTAGGTCACCAGAAACAAATCACTGTATATCATGTGACCAGGCATGCACCCCTTGCTTCCCCCAGGAATGATGAGGCTGATACTCTAGCCAAGGTGTGATGGCTGGAAACGGTGCCTGCTGGCCCATCAGGAAAAGAAATCGCCCAGTGGCTACACTGTCATCTCTTACATGCTGAACCGAAGACCATGTGGTCTACTATAAAAACTTGGGGGTTACCAGTCACCTTAGCAGAGGTACAGGAACCTTGTGAGACCTGTGTTGTATGCCTGCGAGAGCATCCCAGTAGGCCTGTGGGAACCACCGAGCAGGTGATGTGGGGACGAGTACTGCTGACCTGGTGGCAGGTTGACATGATTGGATCCCTACCTACTTCAGAGGAGTATAAATATGCAATCATGTGTGTGGACATGGTCACCAGACTATTGGCTGCATACCCTGCACGCCTCCAGGATCAAAAAGTGGTGATCACTGTCCTGGAGCACTCACGTGCTTCCTGTGGGCAACCTTGATCATTGAAAGTGCTCAAGGGACACAATTTACAGGGACTTTGGTGCTGCAATGGGCCCGAGACATGCGAATTGATTGGAAGTTCTATGTGTCTATCACTCCCAAGCTGCTGGAATGATTGAACAATACGACGGCCTGTCAAAGCAGGGCCTGCGAGCCACAGCTGCCACCCCTACATTGAGGGGTTGGATGAAACACTTGTGGACTGTCCTCCAGACTCTAAATGAGAGAAGTAGGAGGTGGGTACCAGCTCCAGTGTAAGCGTTACTCCACCGGACTGCCACTCCAATTCAGCTACAAGTACAGACTAAGGATGCTTTGCTGAAACCAGTCATGGAGAAACAAGGCCATATTCTGTTGCCTGCACCTGAGGGCCTGGAGCAAGGGCAGATGGCCACTTGGGCATGTCCTTGGGAGATAAAAGCTCCCCACATGCGGTGGGTGGCCCTTTTTTCCCCCTGGGGACAAGGGGCAGAGAAAAATTTGCACATAGTGCCCTGGGTGATTAGGACATGGCTCCTAATATTGCAGGTAACATAGCCAGGACCAGCACACCACAAAATACTTTTCCACGGCTCCTTCATAATATCCTTTTTTTGAAAAATATGTATTTTATTGATTATGCTATTACAGTTGTCCCATTTTTTTCTCCCCTTTATTCCCCTCCACCCTGCACACCCCCTCCCACCAGCATTCCCTCACTTAGTTCATGTCCATGGGTTGTACATATAAGTTCTTTGGGTTCTCCCTTTCCTATACTATTCTTAACCTCCACCTGTCTATCTTGTACCTACTATTTGTGCTTCTTATTACCTGTACCCTTCCCCA